>JASDQU010107651.1:199104-211851 GCA_032191745.1 Picea mariana | reverse complement strand
CACCACACTCCCAAACTGCCGAACACCGAATTAGTGAAGGGAGAAGATATACAACTGAGACTATACTTTGATCAATGGCTAGGATTAACTCCACTACTTCAGAGCTTTGATACTTTTCACACCAAAATAACTTTCACCCACAATCCTCTGAATAACCAAATTTCTAAATACTTGGAAATCTATGGACACATGTACTTCAGGGAATTCTCCACTCCACACAACCACAACCAATTTCTCCTGGAGTGATGAGTCGCTGAACCACTTGAGGATCCAATCACTTACACTCTCGTAGTGATCTACGATGTCTATTTACTCTGGGACTTCGTAGCTTCGGAGATTTCTCCTCCTGGCGATACAAGGGTCAATTTTTCTCGAAGTGTTGAATCTCTGAATTGTGAGATCTACGACTCACATTCCATGATGGGATCTATGGATGAGATCATCTCTGCTTTGGCCAAGACTTATGGCCCGAGAACTATGATCGACGGTCCTCTTTCTCCTACACTTAAATCCAACAACTGGGATCTGATCTCCTCTGTTGTGTGCTCTCCTATCGTCTTGGTTTGATCCAATGGCCCAAATCTAATCTTGTATCCAAAATCAATGACTGTTTTGGTTCCTCTCCTCTGCGGCTCCTCTTCCCTCCAACGAAGGATTTCTCAATATTTCAAAGGCTCGACCTTTGATCTCTCCACTGCAGGGTTGACTCCTTGGCCTCTTCTTGCTTTCTCGAACCGCTACACCTTCTGATATTTCAAACATAGTCAAAGTGTTCTCTCAGCACCCTCCTGGCACCCTGTAACTTCAAATTCGACCAATTCCATGTCTGAATTTTCTAGAACATATATTAAATTAATAATATCTCACCACTTGGCCAAATGTCTCAAATTTCCCATGAATTTAACAATAGAAATTGGGGATTTTTCTCAATTCCATGCAATTGCTTCTAATTTTTACCATGGATGGACTGTAACTTGAAATTTGGCCACTTCGAAATCAATTCTCGATGAAATTTTGCTTCAATTCAACTTGCTCAGCCCATCCAGGCTCATTGTTGAAAACTGGAGCTTTGATACCATATTGTAGCATCCCCAACACCCAACTACTAGGCTATGCCACACAATTTTTTTTTGAACTATATACCAAATTTAAAACATACAAATATTCTGCAAATACACAGATTCATACAAAATAATAATAGAAATACACATGAAACATACATAGGAAAAACCCATAAAAAATGTACAAATAATGATACAACACATAATTTAAACACAATTAACACTTATATTTGATAAAAAGATCACCAACTACGTGCAGACCTTCCACATTCCTCCCAACCATAGACCACATTCCTCATAATCTCAGCAGTGGGTCACCCCCGAGCTGGGGCTAAACTCTACCAGAGAAAAGGGAATACTAAGCCAGTCTAAGGTCTGACAAGAAGCATAATCACTCGGTCCAAGGTGCCCAACTGTTGCAACTAGCCTACAATCTCTCATTCCCTATATGCCTGTCCCACCCGAGGAAGTGTGCCCCTTCTCTGTTCAACATTCCCTCGGCCACCTCACTTCCATTTTGGGGCTTCAACAATAGGCTGAACATGAAGTCTCAGAGCCCCGATATCTATTTCCCAACACACCATGGACCAATTCAGAGTAGTTTCTCACCTAGAGAAAACTACTCACGGCCCTGACAATCCGCTTCTTCGACATAGAAAATCTCTCACCTAGAGATAAATTAATACGATCCTAGCAACCCACTTCTTCAACCATGGTCCTAACAACCTGCCTCTTCATCCTGGAGTCAAACCCGGTTTCTCATTTTCCACAATGCCAAGATTTCCAAGTACATGTATGGTAATGTAAACAACATAGTTCAGATGGTAGGAGAGAATAATGGTAACAATGTTGAAGGAATGATGGAAAATGAACTAATATCCCCCAAATATATGTGCATGTTCCCAAATTGACACTTGTCATGTTGTAAACTACATGTCCCCCCACATGGACGCCCCCACATGATGATATGTTCCCCCTTAGTGATCCGAAATTGATCTTTAAAGACTTGGTTAAGTTTTAAGCATGTGTTCAATTATCAATTAAAAATTAAGGAAATAAGAAGAACTTAATGAGAGATTGTAAACAACAGGACGGGCAATCCCACTACTTAGACTCTTTACTTAGCTCTAACACCATTTGTAACATCCCCAGTTATCCATGCCAGGACATGCTACGCCATAGAACTCTTTCATTCTCTTCGTGGAACATACTGTAACATACTCAGTATCCAACTGATCTATGCCACATACAATTTTCTAACTTCATGCAATAAAAAAATATATACATACAAAACTCTTGCGGAAATATATGTATAAAATGTAAACAGTTAAATACATATGTAAATTCATATATTCACATTGAAATAATAGTAAACATATACATGCAGCATATACATGAAATACCCATAAAAATACAGACAATTTTAACCACACATAGGCTAAACCCATAAAAATAAACACGTAAATAACAATGCAGCATGTAAATTTATTACACAATTGACACTTATCTTGGTAAGGATATCACCAATTGCGTGCAAACCTTCCATGAACCTCCTAGCCTTAAACCACACTGCTCATCGCTCTCAGCAGTGGTTCACCCCTGAGCTAGGACTAAACTTCACCTGGGTAAAGGGATTCCTAACCAGGCTAATGGCTCATGGACAACAGGAAAGACTCCATCACAGTTTCTCACTCAACTAACAGCCTATAGTCCCTCATTCTCCACATGCCTGTCCCACCCCAGGAAGTGTGCCCCTTCTCTGTTCAATAGTCCTTTGGCTGCCCCACTTCCCTTCTAGGGCTTCAGCAATAGGCTAGACAGGAAGTCTCAAAGCCCTGTAACTATAGTTTAGCACCTTCAGGAAATCAATTCCCCAACAATTCTCTCACCCAGAGATAAATTTCTCACGGGCCTAAAAACCCACCTGTTCAGTATCCCATGGGCCTGACAACTTGCTTATTCAGTATCCCACGGGCCTGACAACCCGCTCCTTCAGTCCATCTCCCCAGCTAACCAACTACACAAACCTATATGGCCATGGATACAAGCTCAAGTATAGTGACAAAAAGTATGGAGGATAATTGACTGCGTGAGTGAAAATGGTCATGGCATCATGGCTGAATGATGGAAGGAATGAATGGTTTGAATGATGGAAAAGATGATAGGAAATGAACTAAGTCCTAACAATATGTATGCATGTCCCCAACTTGACACTTGTCATGTTGGGAGCTACTTTGGACCACTTGTCCCCAACTTTAGAACTTCGGATAAAATAATTATCCATACTTTATGATTTAAGAAATATTAATATAATATTCCTTTTTTGTCTTAAGATCCATAGCTTGGCCCTTTTACTTAACTTTTAGGCCCCTCCCTTTCCCTAACCAGTGGAGTTTAGTCCCCCATCTCTTTTATCGTGGTCGATCTGCGCACAATAATGTATTTTATATTAATTATGAGATGTATACAAATATAGGCGCACTGGCCTTTAACATCTAGGCTCTCTGGACTAATTCAAAACATAAGCATCCTAGCTTATAATAACTGGCTCACCAACCTATAAAACACAACATATACACAAAGGCTCCCTGGCCTCAATATCACGCACACTTAAATTGTTGTGTGTGGTATCCTGGAATGTGCCCATTCCATCATTTTACTGCGCAGTACATGCACACACTACGCCATGGAAGATGCATGCCAAAAAGATATAAAACAACTCACCAACTTAAGTACATTATTACATTTACAGTTGGGGTTCGACCTAGGGATATTACAATTCCCTCCCCCTATTAATGCACTATCCTCAGTGCACTATATACCATGTACCATTCAAATTCTTAAAATATCCAAGCTTTAGCTAATGGAATCTTGTTATCCATCTGGTGCTCTACTTTCCAGCACCAATTATCATACTCATACTGCAACTAGAAGTCAATTTCTCTATTCCATAGAGCTGCTTTAGRAAATAAATCAGCTCATTGTTCCTTATTACATCCTTCAATTAAACTTCATTGAAGCAACAACTGGTTGTAGATCCATGACATTCCACTAGCCTTAGATATCACTGCTGATAAAATCTCAAAAATGTACCACTCCCAAGCATGGCTATGRCTCCATGAGGGAAATGGATTCCCAAGATAATCATGACCCACAATCAATATATGCATAGTCTAGGCCAAGGTACCAAACCTCAACAACACTCCAACGAACGGTCTCTCTTCCTCACATGCCTATACAACCCAAGGTAGTATGCACCTTCACTGTCTAATAGTTCATCGATTGCTCAACTTCCCTTCCAGGGCTCCAGCACAGGCCAAATAAGAAGTCTCAGAGCATCGTGGTTCTAGGAGTTCCAACTTTAATCATTATCATCTCACCTGCATCATACACATGCAGTTATCATGAGAGCGCATTATAAAAAAATCCATTTTAGAAATCCAATTAATTTCATAACGAATTTGACTTTTCCCAAATATGAAATTCTATTTCATAATTTTTCATTGTTGTTGTAATAATAGGATGTAATTTTCCTTATGGCTTTCAGCAAGCACCATGCTAAATACCATTTTTCCTGCAATGATTATATATTGCATACAACCAACAAATTGTCAGTATTTTCTATATATAATAATTCAACATGTACATCACCTTATGCAATGATCTTAGAATTGCCTGCACCTAGCAATTCAATCACAATTACCAAATAATTTAACCAAATAAAATGACTCATCATTCTATGCATATGCATGTTCATAATTAACAACAGTAAGTTCACTTCTTCAATTTTCTGAACAAGAAATTTTATGTAGTCACTATTCCTATGACTACCTCACTTGCAAATTTTCTGTTGCAACGTTTAACAGTTCCTGAAATGTTCTCAACTTCTTGAGTTAACAACATTTCAACCATTAGTATAATTATTTCCATGCAAAAACATATATACATGCACTCACAAAATGCATTCAACAAAATGCATTTAAGTATACAATTCCATCATGTATGAGTGCATCTCTGCCACTTACTAGGCATGAGTGCAACTCTCAATGCCTATTTATTCAATGCACCTATGCATTGGTTTTTAGAATGAGCTTTATCTAATTCATGCATCTCACCATCCATAAATTGGAAATCTAACCAATGTCTTGACACATCTCCACACACTTCTCATTGTCTTCACAATTACTTGGATGCCTTCCTTTTTGACCTGAACACTACACCAAGAATACAATTCTGTAGTGTTTATTAGTGTTAGCAAAAAGGTTGCAGTCCAAGTTTTATTTAAAGGTAGGAATCTCATTGGTTATTTGTGTGGCACATAACCTTTCTATAACCATACCTTGCCATATCCAACCATGTCCTGGTCACATACATGACTAGATTTCTTAGCATCATTCCTGTAACAAGTTCTTATCTTTTATTTTTCTTTGGTTATTGTCTCATAACCAAATTAACATGACATGCTACTATGTCATTGTGTGCATTCAAAAGATAAAAGATTTGATAACTATAACAGGCCTCTAGCCTTTACCACAACTAGTGGTAACTTAATCCTGTCAATGTACTTAAACAATACCATACAACGTAGTAGAAAATTCAATTTGGGGAAATTCTTACCTGGATTTCCCTTTGGCAATTATATAACATATTTCCAAAAGAGAGATACTTACCTACATGGATGGCATTAAATGAGTTTAATGCTACCTGATTAGTTGATGACAATAGAAGTTTTCATGCTTCTTTATTAGCCTTATAATTAAACATTCTAACTTTCTATTGCTTCCTTCCATGTGCGCCAACATTATCAACAACACTTGCAAACATGCAAGCATTCTCACTTTATGGTTGTCCCAACCAGCCATAAAATACTTGTTGCTACAGTAATTGCAACAACTTCCTTCTTCTTGTATCATGTTTCCTTGATTATCCCAAAAGTATTCCATTCTCCTGGATTCCTAAACCTTCAAGTGCTCTTCACTGTAACCACTGTGTATGATTATTTACGATCTGAGCACTTTCTCGCCAAAACACTCTTGGCTGCCTTTTATTTTCCATTCAAATACTAAACTGATAATAACCTTCAGCTTTTATTTACTTCCTGGATCCATCTATCCCAACTCATACTTGGATGAATTATAATTCCAATCATGTTGTCTTATAGACTATGGATCTTCAACACCCATTTATTTTTCAGACTGAACTATTCCAGTTCTTCCTTGATTGAACAATTTAGTATTTGAGTTTTCTTGCATTCTTCTCCATTAATTTCCAACTAGCCTCAAACTTGGCTTGCATAGCCAATCTCTTATCATGATGTAAGGATGGACATATGCCTTCTACTCTAGTTGCAGAGAATTAATTAGAAGTATTTAATACTACTTTTAATTTACCAACATAATTTCAAGTGTTACTTCAACCCCCTTGAAATTTCACTCATGAATCTATGATACTTGAGATAGATTCTTCTCAGGCACCATCTCTTTTACATTCAGAACCAAGCATAGAACCATTTTTCTTTTCATGGTTCTTTACTGACTCTCTAGAGAGATTCATTTTACTTTTAATTCTTTATTGGCTTTGACATCTTCATGCTATTGTGGAAATATCTTCAATACCTTTGGAATGCATCAATAATATCTACTAATATACTTGCTTTCCCATTAGCTTGATATCTACCCCAAGATTTGTTCTTCCATTATTCTAGGATGTTCATGGACTTCCAACTACATATTATGCTGATATTAATTTTCAGCATTCCATTATTATTCAGATCCCTCTGATCCAACTTCTACATGACCCAATTCTATTTCCAGTCATGTTTTTTGAGTAACCTTGGAAAGTTAACACCAATTTCCTTCTTGAGGTACTTGATTTATCCCTTCCTTAACTGATCATATCGGTACTTGGATTTTCTTGTTGGCTATTACTTTCCCTTGTCTTGACCAATCTAATTTCATCCTGCCTTGCACAATCCACTTCTATCATGCCATACTGATGCCCTTCATACCATGCTTCCATTGCGCACTCTGATAACCATAAGGGAATCATTCCTCTAATTTCATAGCTAATCCCTGGATATGATGCACTTCTTATCCAAATATGCAATAAGTCTCTTTCTTTATCTGGTTACTATCATTCCGATAGTTAATTCCTTTTATAATAAATCTTACTCCAATGCATTGCTTAATTTGTATATTGGCTTCTTTGGGAGTGTTCACTTATTCATTCACTACATGATCTATTCCTTTTCCCAAATTCCATTGAATACTTGACTAACATGAGAGGACTTCCTGTAGTGGCCTACCAAGACTTTATGGTTGCACTCAGATTCATACCTGAACATTTTGAGGTCTTGGCTTTTGATCATCTTCTGAAATATTTTGTCATAGCGCTCTTTCCCTGAGTACCTCTTATTATTTTTAACTAAACTTCAACCTTCTCACCTGTAAATAACTAAAAGTTTTTAACTTTGAAAAATGTAAAACCAACAAAACTTTGTCAGGTTAACTGACTCAACAATTTTCATGAAAATATATGAACCATTCTAGTTCCATAATATATCAGATTTATTTATTCCGATTCCTTGGAAAATTGAATTCCTAGATCAATTTTCTGGGTGAATAATTATATTCTACTATCTGAGACCTTTCCAATGCCTGCTCCCATGCTCAATTTTGAGTCTTGAGAAAAAAGTTATGGCTATTTGAAAATTGCCCAATAACTTTTCTATTCATTCTTCAACTTGGTGCAACTCTACGCTGTAAATATGCATTTTTGCACCTAATCCTTTCGAATTTTCATGGGAGATCCATTGGGTTTCTTCATGTACATATTATGGATACTCTGTCCAAGTTTCACCTTTTTCTGGGTTCTAGGCTGTTAGTTACAACCGACTGAATTTCTAGGCCAAAATACTATATTGTAACTGATATGCTACAGGTACCTTCTTTTCCATATTAAACAATTTTAACACACCTAGAAATTCAATTCAGCTCTTGGAATGTCTTCTATGGCTCAATAAATTTCCATTGACTACTCTTGCTCCTCAATCTGATTCTGGAGCAGAAAGTTATGGCTCTTTGAAGTTAGATGGGTCTTAAAATTTACCCTCCATTGTTTGTGCTGTAACTTTCTCATAAAAGCTCTGTTTGACGAATAGTTTACACCATTATAAATCTCTCTACGAGATATTTTATTTGAGTTGTATAGACATAGTGTACATTTGGTACACCTCTGTCTCATGGTTTTTGAGTTGCTAAAAACGCTCTTAAGGCCCTCAAAAATGCGCTGCAAAACGATGATGTTCAAATGATATAAAACATCGCAGAAAATCATTGGTTTTTTGTTGTTGTTCACCCTTCAAACAACTTCACGCGCACAAATTTCAACTTGTAAACCATATTTACCATGCACAACAACACAATGTAAACTATGCTTCACGCACTTTAAAACCACTGTGTATAACTCCTCTGTCGCACCAATAACTTGCGTGCACTACTTTTATGTCATGCACCAATATCCACCGTGCACAATTTTTATACCGCGCATTGATATTCCACGTGCCTTTCACTTGACACATTGCACCATGCCAAAGTTTAGTACGCCCTGCCACACACCAATACTTTGCGTGCACCATTCACTAAATTGTCTTGCGACAACATATACCGACATTGCGCGCACACTAATCAAACTCCTCTACGCTATGCCAATACTGTGCACACCACACATGCCATTATTATATGTGTGTGCACCACGTGCAACTTTTATGCATATGCACACCATGACATGTTAAATTCAGCCCGTGCTCCTGTGCACCAATAGTTTTCCGCGCAACCCCGATATTTAGCATGCGCACCAGGAAGCCACTATTTTTCTGCACAGTACCAAAATTTTAGCGTGCACACCCGCACGTTAACATTTTTCCGTGCAGTGCCAAATTCTTACATATCACAAGATTTTCACTATGCATCATGCATTTTTAGTGCACCCACCTGTGCACATTCAATTTTATGCGCGTCACTTCCTCGTGGATTCCGCTGCAGAAATTGAGGTTTTTTCCTAACTTTTTCCCCAATTTACCATAGACATTGTACAACCAAAAAATTCATTCAATTTCACCCCGATAACACCAATTCAATCTCCAAAATAACAAATTGTTGTGGGTTGACATTTCTGGAATGAATTTACCCAAAAATCAATTCATGAATTGGGAATTTTTAATTACAAAACTCGCTCCAACTGACATGGCTTCACTGTAACTTCAAATTCGACCAATTCCAGGTCTGAATTTGCTAGAAAAAATATTAAACTAGTAATATCTCACCACTTGGCCGAATTTCTCAATTTTCCCATGAATTTAACAAAATAAATTGGGGATTTTTCCCAATTTCGCCCAATTGTTACTTTTTTTTTTACCATGGACACTCTACAAACTAAAATTTGGCCACTTCGAAATAAATCCTCAGTGACATTTCGATTCAACTCAAATTTCTTAGCCCATCCAGGATCAGTGTTGAAAACCGAAGCTTTGATACCATATTATAACATCACCAGCCACCAACAGGTCGGGAAATTCCACTACTTAGACGCTTTACTTAGCTCTGATACCATTTGTAACATTTGTTGGTTGTGGAGCCTGATTATCTTCATGATTCATAGGTCTTGTGTTTTTCAGCCATGTCTATACCCCATGAAGACTTTACATGCCATAAGTATGTACACTCTTCCACACGGGGGAGTGTAGAGGGGGTTACCCCCTCTGCGGGGTCTGGGGGCGAAGCCCCTGAAGGAAAAATTGTCTTGTAAATGTATATTGTAATTTCATTGTAAATCATAACCGTTCATTATAAGGTCACAGATCTAATGGTAGAAATTATGTTAGGTTTTTTTTCCCTAGAAGGCAATCCTCTGTTATGAGGGAAATGTATTGCAGATATGCATTATTGTGAAAATAGTATTATGAGATAGGAGACTGTGAGAGAAAGAAGAGGAAGTTACAGTGGGTTTTGCTGTAGGTTGTATCCCTTCATTTGATGGATAATAATAAAGGAAGGACCTATAAATTTCTCTGGTGGACGTAGCCCACACTGGGTGAACCACGTAAATATGTGTCTCTATTGTATTGTGTATCTTCTGTGTTTTGTTTCGGCATTTGTTTTATTTTATTTCTCTGTGATCCTGTTTTTCTAACAACATCCCCAGTCATCCATGTCGAGACATGCTACGCCAGAGAACTTTTTCGTTCTCTCTGTGGAACATACTGTAACATACCCAATATCCAACTGAGCTATGCCACATACAATTTTCTAAGTGCATGTAATAAAAAAATATATACATACATAACTCTTGCGGAAATATATGTATAAAATGTAAACATTCAAATACATATGTAAATGCACGGATTTACATTGAAATAAAATTAAATGTATACATGCAACATATACAAGAAATACCCATAAATATACAGACAGTTTTAACCACACATAGGTTAAACCCATACTAATAAACACGTAAATAACAATGCATCATGCAAATTTATCACACAGTTGACACTTATCTTGGTAAGGATATCACCAACCACATGTAGACCTTCCATGAACCTCCCAATCTTAGACCACACTGCTCATCACTCTCAGCAGTGGGTCACCCTTGAGTTGGGACTAAACTCCACCCGGGTAAAAGGATTCCTAACCAGGCTAATGGCTCATGGACAACAGGAAAGACTCTGTCACAGGTTCTCACTCAACTAACAGCCTACAATCCCTCATTCCCCACGTGCCTGAACCACCCAAGGAAGTGTGCCCCTTCTCTGCTCAATAGTCCTTCGGCTTCCCCACTTCCCTTCTAGAGCTTCAACAACAGGCCGGATAGGAAGTCTCAGAGCCCTGTAACTATAGTTTATCACCTTCAGGAAATCAATTCCCCAACAATTCTCTCACCCATAGAGAAATTGCTCATGGGCCTAAAAACCTGCCTCTTCAATATCCCACGGGCCTGACAACCCACTTCTTCAGTATCCCACAGGCTTGACAACCCACTCCTTCAGTCCATCTCCCCAACTAACCAACTACTAGGGATGATTTTAAGGATGGAAATTTATTTTAAAATGTAGAAACCTTGGTGAATATCACTGATCCTTCATATGCCAACTATAAATGTTTGGAGATATTTTTCTAAAAATATTCAAATTTCTAAGGATTTTATATAGTTTGTATAAACTTTTGGTGATTTTTAAGGTAAAATAATTTTATCTTATAGAAATTGGGTGAAACATTTTTAGAATAGCGAATCTTTTTTGGCAAAAACCATGGAAAAATATCCCATGAGTGAAATTTAGCCCCTAAATTCATCCTTGCCAGCTAGAAAAACCTATATGGCCATGGATATAAGCTCAAGTGCAGTGACAAAAAGTATGGAGGATAATTGACTGCATGAGTGAAAATGGTCATGGAATCATGGTTGAATGATGGAAGGAATGAATGGTCTGAATGATGGAAAAGATGATAGGAAATGAACTAAATCCCAACAATATGTATGCATGTCCCCAACTTGACACTTGTCATGTTGGGAGATACTTTGGACCATTTGTCCCCAACTTTAGAACTTAGGATAAAATAATTATCCATACTTTATGATTTAAGAAATATCAATATAATGTTCCTTTTTTGGCTTAAGCTCCCTAGCTTAGCCCTTTTCATTAACTTTTAGGCCCCTCCCTTTCCCTAACTAGTGGAGTTTAGTCCCCCATCTCTTTTATCATGGTCGGTATGCGCACAACGATGTATTTTATATTAATTATGAGATGTATACAAATATAGGCGCACTGGCCTTTAGCATCTAGGCTCTCTGGCCTAATTCAAAACATATAGCTTATAATAACTGGCTCACCGGCCTATAAAAAAAAACATATACACAAAGGCTCCCTAGCCTCAATATTGCGCACACTCAAATTGTTGCGTGCGGTATCCTGGAATGTGCCCATTCCATCATTTTACTACGCGGTACATGCACGCACTATGCCATGGAATATGCATGCCAAAAAGATATAAAACAACTCACCAACTTAAGTACATTATTACATTTACAGTTGAGGTTCAACCTAGAGATATTATAGGGATTATAGCATCCATCATAAAGAAATGCAGATCAAATTATAATCACACAAAACAACAAACCATAACAACAAGGTTGTAAATGGAGTTCGACAAGATTACCTATGTCTCCAGGCCTTTATCTCAATGGGTGAGACTTTATTATTTCTCTTCAATTCTTCAAAAGTAAATTAGAAAAGTGTCAAAAGGATTACAAACTAGTTTGGTTGTGTTATGCTCAACCTCAAGAATCCAACACAACTGACGACACTGAAAATGGTTGAGTGTATCTCCCAGAATTGGCCTCCAAAGTTCGCTTCCTCAATGGCTTCCCTGCATAAAAATAGCTTCAAGCTTCACAAACTCATCATTATTATGCCAATATGAATCTCCTGGTCTGTCAAAAACCTCTGATTTATATAGTATTTGAGTTGGTGATCCTATCCCAACTTCCTCCCAAGATCTGGCCTCAAATCGGTCTCCATATCCCACCCAAAATGAACAAAATCTCATAAAATCAGCATAAAAAAAAACATATAATATAGTGCACAACCCAAATTGGGAAAATATCTGGGTGCAACCCCCTTTCTCCTGGG
>JASDQU010107651.1:156390-166561 GCA_032191745.1 Picea mariana | reverse complement strand
CAAAGCTCGTGAGTATATCGTAGTTTCAGCAAATCGAGATTCAGGAGTTGGGGAAGCAAGTTTCTCGACCTCGCGATCGTTGAAATCGCGACAAGGAAAATCCCGAAAAAGGAAAGAGAAGGGTCAGCGTTGACTATTTCGGGTTTCACGGATTCGAGAGACCGACGCTTGACCATTGGATTCGCGAAGTTGCGAAATCTGATCTCCAAAGTGTAAAGAGGGGATCCCATGAGAATTACTGTGGGTGCAGATTTCCCGATAGGGAAATAGAAGAGTCGTTTTAGAGTTCTTCGGGCCAGTACTAAAGGAAAGATCCTGTGCTGACGTGGACCTTCCGACCTACGGGTTGTGGAGGGAGTGTGCGTCGGGCGTCATCTGTCATGCATGGCATCGTGCACACTACAAATTTGTTCATACATCCATCACTCGGACTCCATGACCTTTACAACTCTGACTAGATCGCATGAGGCTCCTCAACCTGCGATCTAACCCTCAAGGTCTAGTCCCTTTTCCCTCCCATAGCTCAACAAATTACAAAAAGGTACTAGATCATATATGTGTCACAAACCTGTTACTCTATCTCATGCGAGTAACTCATAACAACCATCAAAGACACCCGACCCCCCCCCTAGACCTCCCAAGTGTCTATTTATATATATTCTTGGCTCATTGGTCGTTACATTCTCTTATAAAAACCATAACCTAATTAGGTCTTCTTCCATGCTGGTCTTGCATGCTTTTCTCCTCTGCATGTGCTCTTTCTTCCACTGCTTTTCTGCCAGTTGTATTTCTTTCTCTTCTTCTTGCATGAGCGCCTTGCATGCTTTTCTTCCAACTGTCTCGCCTCCATGTCGTGCCTTTTCCCAAAAATGGGCATGTGCCCAAAACATTTCATTGTTATTACTGAATCGATGATAAATTCAATAGTTATTAGCTCTCATTTCCATTATGGCAATGGAAATTGTTGTAACAAACATGATAGATATATATGTTCACGTGTTCAACAACACCTCTTTTCATTCCTGGCCCAAAGAACTATTTCCTAATTGTTGCAATTGTTATTTGGTATACAAGGTGTCCATAATATGGAACATTATGCATTTCATTCAAGATGAATTTTCTCAACTGACAAGAATTAAGAACATAAATTCGATTTTTATGCGTAAGAATTTTATCATTTTTAAAATTTTTATACCCATTGTAATTTTCTCGAACATTATGTTGTTGAAAGCCTTTATTTATTTAAATGTAGTGTACATATGTATTGATCTTTAAGAACTTTGTTCTTTAAAGTTGATTCACACATTAATTTTTGTATTCCATCAATTTAATATAGCCATTAAACAATCCAAATAAATTCCAATTGCAAGCACAAAATAAAGATTGGCTTTGTCTTTACACAAAAATATCTAGTGCTCCTTAACACTAAATAATCTTGAATACATGCCTAAGATTCTTATAGCCCTAAAAAACATAGAAATTAACATAAAACGTGGAGACTAGCTACTTCTTCCAAACATGTACTGATAGGCTCAGGGTCCTAATTCTCAACTTCCATATCCTCGTCAAGTAGGTGCATTGTTGCATCCTCTTTGGATGAGTTAGATAAGAGTCTTTGGTTTGAGGCCATGGACTAATCACCCTTGCTCAAATTGAGTGCCAATATCGTAGGAGATTGCATTATGCTTCCAACTTCCAAGACTGCCAATTATTGCTTCAATTCCACAAGAGACCCCATGATTTATGCTATCTGGGTTGTAATTTGACGCTCTATCCCATGGATTTATGATGCGATGTTGAATATTGATGTTTTGTTGCAATGGATATGTTCCTTATGACTTTTGACGACTTTGAAAATTTCTTGCATTTCTCTATAGTCCATTAAGAACCAACTCTGATCGATATTTTCTGCTAATACTAAATGCTCCATGTTGCTTGTAGTCCCACTTCCACATGACAATTTCTAATTCCTAATTTTTCTCCAAAGTACCGATTTCAAATTCTAGGAGCACTTACCTATAATTAGATTGAGGGCTTGAAGATTTCCATTATACACATATAGAGAGAAACCCTACATTTTGGAGCTAAAGCCAACACCATCTTGAAGCTACTAGTAACCATGTGTGTTATTATACCTTTAGGGGGAAGCTCCCTTGAAAAATTTTGATTTGCCAACAAAAAACCAAACATCAACCAAAAGATATCGAATACGTTTCTTACCAAGTGATAGGCATTGCCTTTCTCCCTATGCCTCTCAAACAACAATGTCATTATCCCATTGTAAGCCAGAGAAATGCAAAGGAATTGAACATAAGAATGCACATTCAAAACTTGGTGCATGTGAAGGAGGGACTCACGCCCCTTCACATAACTGCTTGAAAGCTTGGTGAAGTGGCCTTGATCGTAATTCATGTGACGATTTATGAGACTGGAGTTGCGAGCCATGCGATAGAGTAATAACTCTAAATATGTTCTAGTATTCATCATTGATTATGGGATTAGGGTTTCCATTAACCATAAGTTCCCCCTCTTTTAGATTTGATCTAAAGTTTTCCCATCGAATTTATTCACTATTATTCTCCCAAAGAACATGGTAGTAATTGATTTTGTTGAAGGTGCTTGCCTCTTGTTTGCACCATTCAAGAATTGAAGCTAACGGGTTATCTCCTAACTTTGAATTATGATCCAAATGATTTGTGATAGTCTTAGAGTCTCCTATCACAAAAATAATTTCACATTGGTACCTTTATTTATTTTGAGTCCTTTCCACAATGCACATTCCTATGCTTTGTTACTGGGAACAATATTGAACCCCCAAGTGAAGTAGGTTCTTGTTGTCACTTCGGGGTCGATGATGATCCACCCCGCACTTTCCACCCCATCAAATAGTTGACAATGCTATGATCTGTTCTTAATTTGAATTTCCTTCCCATCGAATAATGCCTCCATATTTTTAACACATGCACTATCATAACAAGTTATAAATCATGCATGTCAATTTTTTCATGTTCTTTAGGATTTCGAGTTTCATAAAACACCATGTTACTGTTCAAACTCTCGTTAAGTAAAAGTCTCGCCCTGCAAAAGAGATATAGGGGCAACGATTAGGAAATCCATCCACTGTCACCTCAGCGGATTTTCCTTTACACTTTAAATCTAGGGTTTCTAACATAAGGAGGATATTCCTAAAGGGATCAAAACTAAGTCATATCGTTATATCTGAAAGCAGAAGGGTCAAGAATTGGTTTGACTTAGAGCTTGGAAATATTTGTTTCTATCTTCTCTTAAGAGATAAATCACATCAAGTACGAGAGAAAGAAATCCAAGACAATAATTGTTGATGAGCTCAAAATGAATATAACTAGTCAACAATACTCAATTTAAAAGTGCTTGGAATATAAACGTGTGGAATGAGAACACATCAAATCAATTGTACCATTTCCCATATATCATTCATCCATAAATCAAATTCCAACGTTGACCAATGAAATTGCACAAGAGAAATTGTGTGCTCTTATCAAAGCTTGGATTACTTCAGATCATTCAAACATATACCATAGGGACAACACAATGTTCATTGAAAGAAACTTGCTTAGTTATGTAACAAAAGTTTATCATAGACAATTCTCATTCAAGTGTCCATAAACATTGAATGTAATCAAGTGTTAAATGTTGTAAAATAAGTAACTAAACTATGTATGGGACAACAAGTAAAAGTACAACAACACTGATATATCAAACAACAAAGTTTAAGGAGAAGATTGCACCATTATATTTTTACCACAGTCACCCTTGTTTATGAATTTTGTGCCAAGTATTGCAGAGAAAATTGACGCAAAATGATGCCTTCAATATCATAAACTATGTGCTGTAGGATTAGTGAGGCAACGTTCAACATTTAATGAAGTTATTAGGACGTTTCATGCTTCGGCTTATTTCTACAGAATGCATGGAGCAAGAAAACATCCAAAGGATACCAAGAGATGAGGCTTAACCATCAATACTTACGAAATAACAAATCTGGATTTTTAGGACGGTAAAGAGATCTTTGAGCAATCACCAAAAGAAAATAACGATATGCAAACTTGTGAGATCGTTGGAGCCTTTAAAGCGTCAGTTTGTTAATCAAGATGTTGTAGATTTATAATGTGCTAAAGCGTTTGCAAGTAAAGGGGGTTTATACCATTACCAAAACACACTTTATCTCTGCAGTTTTGAACAACAAAAAGAAAAACCCTTGAACAGGAATGAAAGAGGCAACGCTCAGTGTTTCTACAAAGTCATTAGGCCTCATTTAACATGGGTTTATTCTTATGAAATATTTAGTGCAAGAATACTTCAAAGTTTTACCAAATAAAAGCTATGCCATGTGACTTATACCTTTGCAATCTTTGGACAATGAGCAAACCCTAAAAAAAACAATGATTAAATGGTGACATTTTGCCTTGTGAGGGAGGTCGTTGGACTTTTTTTATATTGATTTGTTTCTTAAGATTTTCTAGAATAACAATCACCCAAAATGTTGCAAGACAAATGGTTCTTGTTATGATTCATTCATTCCAATCGTTCCAAGCACAAGTATTGATGGCATCTCAAATGGTTAGGTTCGTTTTGATTCAAAGATGCCTCATTACACAAAGGTTAGATTCTTTAAAAGAGGTAAACAATTAAACTATATCTAAAACCCTCTTATGCCGACCACAAAGATATTCTTTAAGATAAAGTTAGCATGAGTAAAATCATCAGATATACCATGGAAGCCCAAGCAATCTAGACCAAAAATAGGACAATACAAACCCTATATTGCAAACAAAAAAGAACAAAAGGAAAATAAAATTTTGAGTTTTTGGTGGTTGAAGACAAGGATAGGCCAATGCCGAGAGAGGGCTATGGGGTCGCTACACAAGTTCTACGTGAAGCTTAGGGTTAAAGATAAGACAATGTTGCCGACATGCTAGAGGATTTCCTCTCAATAATTTTCTAGGGTTAGAAGGTTCTCTTCAAGATTGGATGGGGGGATTGGTTGTTTAAGAATCCTCTCCAAGTACTAACAAGGTGATCAGAAAAGTTGGCCAAAGAAAAGGGAAGAACATTAGGACGTCCTACCTTAATGCAATGGAACAATTCTTTAATAGTCAAAGGGGAAGGAAAAAAGACTATACCTTGAGTTACCCTTCTAAGTGGATCATGACAACCTTCTTTAGCCTTGTAGTAGCTTTTTACTCCAACAAAGATGAAAAATATTCTATCTAAACCCTTGAAAAATAGCTAAACAATCACTTAGAATAAATATAGATGCACAAGAACTCTTTAAGCCGATTTTGTCATTAATCTCCAACAAAGAAAATGAGAGAGGTCTCCTCCTTTTATAACTAAGGAGCCACCTCAATACAATGAACAATACCATGTGCTAACTCAATACCATGAGTCTATAACTTTTTTTTATTTGTATTGTCAGTGGGCCTAGATTGACCCTCATAGGCCGATTTGTGTATATATTTGATGCAGAGCATCCACACATTTTGTATCTCTTTGTCCACGTCATTCCATATCTCTCTTTGGCCATGCTTGTCAGTTTCAGGCCAATCTGTTCCATGATTTAGGGAATTGGTGTTATTTTCTCTGTTTTCATCTAGTTCTAAAAGATTGTAATGATCTATTTGACGGAGATGACAATGTGATCTAGGTGCTACAAAACAAAGGGAGATTTTTTTGAGTTTTTGGGTGCTGGGTAAGGGATAAATCGAGACTGTGTTCTTGAAATAGGGGGGGTTCTTTCAATATGTTTTGTATTTCATGTCATTCACTTGTTTGAAGAATAAAAGGCATTGTTTTTCCTGATCATGGAAAATGTGGTTATTTTGATATTGTGTCTTAGTGTAATGTGGGTTGTTTGTTTTTTCGTTCTAACCCTGTTACTAAGAGATGAGTTCCCCTGCAACTAAGTGACTGCATCAATATTGTCCAAGATTACCACTGGGGACACTTTCATTTCTACCCCCACCCCTACCATAGTCAAGATTGGTGAAAATATGCTAAAAATATGGATTCCTCTAGGTGCATTAGCTCTGTTAATCTCTCCACAAGTGCTCATATTCTAATGTCTAGGTCCAGTTAGTGTATTAAATACCTTTGTTCCTGAGGGAGGGTATTATTTTGTGCCTAAGGGAGAGATAAAATACCATGAAAGGATTCATACCCTTCCATAATTTGTATATGCCTTTGAAGAACCATAAGTAGTTAAAGCCAAAGTGGAAGCATCATTTGAGCCACCATCTCACCCTGTATCCCTTCCATCTCGATAACCTCTTTAGGAGCTACATGCATATAACTTAGGATCATTTTAGGTGTAGTAAGATAAACATGCATCCAGGTATAACAATCGGTACCCTTATTTTCTTCCCCTCAAATTGTTACATAAGGCATAAGGTATGAAAAGTCAAGCTATTTTAACCATTATCCTGGGCTGGGATTCCCTTCTTTCTCTTTGGACTTACCTCTATAACGAGGAATCTACCCTCTCTCTGGCCTTTCAAAATTCTACGATTTGCAATTCCTTCCATTGACTGAAACATTTCAAGATATATATATATATATATATATATATATATATGAATTGCAAAGCCTTGAGACCTTTGTTATTTAACATTATAACCTTACAATACTAGTTATTGAAATAGTTCTATAGATAATCATAAAATGATGGATAATACATATAGGAAAAGATTTGGTTAGGTAGTGTTAAATCTAACACTTGCCTTAGCTCTTTGGATTCATGTTTTCCATTTTTCTTGAGCTCTTCAGTTGTTAACAAGGATTTGGTTTGGTATGCCCAAATAGGTAGTTTTTTCTTTTCGGGGGGATTGAATAGTAATGGTGTGGTTGTAGGGATGCAATGGATTCTAGGTGTTCTGATTTTTTTTTCCTTGAAACAGGAAACTAAATTAATACTGGAATGCAAAACATTAAAGATGAATCAACGTCGAAGGTTGACTATGGATGAATACCATGCATATGATGAGAGAGTATCTGATGACAAGGTCATGGACAAATATCCATTTCCATGTAATGATTGTCTTGGTGGAAAGGTGAAAAAAAGAAATGTGATTATCCGACATATGATAAGATATGCGCATAGTGGTATCAGCCCTTGGGATTACAATTATTATGAAGATATGATAGAATTGCAGAGTGTGAGAGATGAAGAGGCAACACACATAGATGAAGTGGCACCAAACATAGATGAAGAGGAAACAATGTTAGAAGAAGGGTTTGAATTTGATAAAATATTGAATGAAGGTCTAAACAATGATTGGGCGAAGTTGATGGAGGATGCTTTAAAGCCTTTGTATGCTAAGTGCAAGTTAAGTCATTTGAAAACAATCCTTCAAATTCTTTACCTAAAAGCAATGTTTTTTTGGAAAAATGAGAGTGTAGATAATTTATTAGCATTATTAAGTTCGTTGTTACCACCTAACTCCACATTGCCAACAAAACAAAGTCAATGTAAAAAGAAAATCACTAAGCTAGGCTTAGGGTATGAAAACATCCACACATGTGTGAATAGTTGTGTATTATTTCGCAATAATCTGTCAAGTGAGAGTGAATGTCCAAAATGTCATGAAGCGAGGTATAGACCATGGTTGAAATCAACTGTGGTTCCTAGAAAGGTTCTTTGCCACTTTCTGACAATCCCACGATTACTCTGAATGTATAGGTGAAGAGACATTGTTGAACTTATGCAATGGCATGCCCAAAATAAGAACACCGATGGAAAACAATGACATGTTCCTGATTTTAAGACGTGGATGAAATTTGATAACATATGGCCTGATTTTTCTCAAGATCCTCATAATATAAGGTTGGGTTTGGCTCTAGATGGGGTGAACCCATTCTCAGATCAAAGTACTAAATGGTCGACTTGGCCAGTGATTTTAATAAATTATAACTTGCCTCCATAGTTAGCAACTAAACCATTTTTCTTAATGCTATCATTGATTATACCAAGAAAGAAAAGTGTGACCTCAGATACAATCGATGCTTATTTAGAGCCATTATATGATGAGCTAATCGAATTGTGGAAAGGAATTGAAGCAATTCAATATTTAAGGGATGGTCATTCAATCAAGAAGTTTGCATCCGTGTATTTATTGTGGACATCGTTCTTACCTTAAAATGGATCAGCCATATTGTCGACAAAAACATGTTTCAATGGTCAAGAAGGGAATCGTGAAGCACCATTGCTAATAACGAGTGATTACATTGTTGAGAATGGACAAAAAAGAATGTCATTTATTGAAAATGATGGGATTGCTAGTAGTAGAGATGATCCATGTAATGAAAGCAGTGTAAAACGGTTGTGCATATTCTATAACTTGTCATACTTTAAGGATATATCCATTGGGTATAATGTTGACTTTATGCATATTGAGAAAAATATATCCTATGTTATTATAGAAACTCTTTTTGGTGCTTCTGATACTATTTCATCACGTGAATACTTTCAACAACTAAAGATTCGTCGAAATATTTGGGTTGAAAAATATGATGATGAAAAATATAGAAAACCTAGTGCTCCTTATGTCTGGACAAAGAAACAACATGCACAATTCTTACTGTTGATGTCTCAGACTTTTTTTCCCATCGGATATGTAAGTAGTAGTATTAGAAGCCAAACTGAGATTAATATTTTAAGAGGCCTCAAGACCCATGACTATCATGTCATAATCGATAATATTTTACCTATTGTGGTAAATATATCAAGTTTGGAAAAGGGTCCAAGATTGACAATTATAAGGTTGGGCCTAATATTAAAGCTAATGAGTTTTCATGTATTAGATCCTTCTAACTTTGATAGTTTGAGGGAGGAGGTTATTGAAGTCCTTTGTCTATTGGAACGAGAATTTCCACCAACAATCTTTAACATTTCTATGCATCTTTTGAAACATATAGAATATGAACTAGAGCATTGTGGCCTAGTAAGATTGAAATGGATGTATCCTATAGAATGATATATGAAGGTTTTGAAAACATTTGTTCGCACTAGGGAAAAACCGGAAGGAAACATGTTTGAGGGATATTCAATGTAAGAGGCCATGTGATTTTTCACAGAATATATGAAGGATTTAAAAAATTTCAATCGGCGTGTATGGGATGATGATGAAGATGAGAGAGTTGCAGGTGAAGTATTAGAAGGAAATGGATGTTGCTTCAAGTTATCACATCAAGAAATAAGTGCAATACATGCTTATGTTCTTCAAAACACATCTTTGTTCGATAAGTGGCGTAGGTAATTTTTTTTTTACACAAGAATTTATCTACTCAATTTCATTTACACATTTATATTATTAATCTTACTATTTGTACGTTAATATTCCATGTATAAAATATGAAGAAAATAATCAAACATGGATGCAATATTTAACTCAAAAGTGCACGAGATGTCATGATTTGATTGGAGGTGATTCTTTTCCAAAATTTGAAGAATGGATTGCTAATGCACTCAGTGATGCAAAAGAAGAAGGTCAAGATAAAACAATAGAGTAAAGTGAGATTTCATAATCTCCACATTTATGGGCCACACATTTTAGTGGAATGTAGGCCTATGGTAGTCATTTAAGAGTGGAAGAAAAAGACAAAGGAAATACAAATTGTGATTGTGTTGTTAGTGCTGAATTTCTTCATGAAACTGAGAAGAAATTTTATGTTGGATTCATTCAAGAAATTGTTCAAGTGGATTTTGTTTAAAATAATGCTATATTATTAAAATGTAAGTGGATCCGACCATCCATAGTACAACTTGACGAGTATGGATTCGTATGTGCAAATACCGAATAATATTTATCAGAGATGGATGAGTTGTATGTTTCCCCTCTTCAAATTAACCGATCATTTCTAATTGATGATGTAAGAAGCCAAAGATGGTCGTATGTCATTCAAACAGAGACTCGTTTGAAATGAAAATTCATGGAAGTTGTCAATATAATACCTGATGGGACATATGTTTATTTACAAGAAACATTCAAAGAAGTGGTTGAAGACGATGGAGTGTTTGAAGAAGAGACTTTGATTACCAATGAAGATATTGGGAGAGAAAATGTATTTCATTTCACAAATGAGGATGATGAAGAAAATCAAGTAGATGCAAACATGAGTGATCAATTTTATGATC
>JASDQU010107651.1:143263-156370 GCA_032191745.1 Picea mariana | reverse complement strand
ACATATGTTTATTTACAAGAAACATTCAAAGAAGTGGTTGAAGACGATGGAGTGTTTGAAGAAGAGACTTTGATTACCAATGAAGATATTGGGAGAGAAAATGTATTTCATTTCACAAATGAGGATGATGAAGAAAATCAAGTAGATGCAAACATGAGTGATCAATTTTATGATCTTGGTGGCATTGCAGATGGTCATGATGATGTTTTGTCACCTTAACTAGCCGGTCAACTTAACTTGTTAGCTTGTAACCTAAAATTTGGTTATATGTATGGTGTAATTTATTATTGAATGAAACAAATATATGAATGTAGGTGTGCTTATTCACTATTGTTTTACTGRTAAATTTTTGAATCTAATCATCATTATTCAGAYGGTACATTGTATACAAAAACTGAGATGTTCGTTGCTGATTTGAAGTGCATTTCACTTACTATTAAGGGCTAATCATAAACTCATTTTATCATCCTACTATATGTTTGGATTTTGGAGCAATCAATCAATTAAATTAATGAGTATTGTCATCATTTAAYYACTTATGATTTGAGTACAAAATTTGAGTTAGCATTACACTTATTTACTGTTGATTTATGGTTGATTTACTATAATAGAGATCTTGAGTATAGGTGTGCTTATTCATTGTTGTTTTACTCATAAATTTATGAATCTAATCATCATTATTATACGGGTACATTGTATACAAAACCTGAGTTGTTCACTGCTGATTTGAAGTGCATTTCACTTACTGTTAAGGGCTAATCATGAATCCATTTGATCATCTTACTACATGTTTGGATTTTGGACAAATTATTGAATTAAATTCCGAGTATTGTCATCGTTTAACCACTGTTGATTTGAGTACTAAATTTGAGTTTGTATTACGCTTATGTACTACAGATTTCAAGATATATAAGAAACACTTTAAGGGCCGATTTTAAGTCACATTTTTTCTTTCACATTCCCACTTAATTGTTTAGCACATGCACTAATAAACTCTTAGATTCGAACTCATATTCCACTACTGTTCTACTACTTCAAGTTGTTGATTTATACATTATTGTTTATTTGGACTTCAGGAAATGAGTAAAAGGACTTTAAGGAACAAATTACTAGATGATATTGATGGTAATGCTGAAACATTGACAGAATATGAGCACTTTCATAGAGAACATGTGACCAAGAATAATGAATATTTATCATCTCTTGGTTTGATAAACAGACAAGTTGTAAATCCATTAAGTAGTATTTTATTTGTTTAATAGAATTTAATGAAATTTTGTAGGCAAGATATTTATGTATATAAGACATAATATGATATATTTTTTTGTTTTATAGGCAAGAAAAAGAGTGCAAAGAAAATGCGGAGAAAAAACAAAAGGAAAGTAAAGATACAGTGTCGATAACTCGTAGAAGCCAACACATTTGTGATTCAACAAATGCAGTTGGTGAAAAGAATAATTGTGATGATGAAAAGCTTGATATAGCACATGGTGATGTGAAACCTGATATAGCACATGATGATGTGCAACCTGATGATCTCTTTGCAAAAAGTCTAAGAGAGATTGTTGAAAAACATCATCAGAGCAAAGTAACAAGTCAAAGTCTGCAGATGATTTATTCAAAATTAAAGGATGTGTTTGAAGTGAAATATAAAGAGACTGGTACTGATCTACCTACTTCCACACCTAATGTGGCCAAGGAACATGCAATTACGGTTAATGAAAGTCATGAAGAGAGACCACTTGCATTTGGTGTGCCTTAAAGTACACATGTTGCATCTACAACTTTTGATGGAACTTGTACTGGATCAACCCGAAATATTGGTAGTGGTTTAGAAGATGTGTCTGCTTCTATCAAAATACAAAGATTGAGTCAAGATTTTTACAGATCTAGAGAGAGGAATTCAAAAGAAAGAAAATTATAAGGAAAGAATCCATTCTTGGTTGAGGTAATGAGAGATGGTGAGCCCATTGGAAAAAATGATGCAAGGTGGGCCTCCGAGTTGGGTGTAAGATGTAGGGCCCATTTGGATATTTGCAAATAATTTTTTGTAGAAAAAGATCCACGAAGTGTGGAAAATGTTATACAAAAAATGGAAAATGCTTTTGAGACTATTGGTGGAAAAATATCTAGAAAATATTTCAAGAAAAAGATGAGACATTTGATGAACAATTTTAGATACAATTGCAGAAAAACAATCATGCAGGGAAAAGAGAAGTTAGACTCCACTCTATCTCCCAAATAGTGGGAGGCATTGAAATAAAGTATGCGTTCCGAATAATATTTGACAAAGAGGAACATAGGTAAGAGGGAAAGAGATAATGTGAGGGCTGCATACACATTTGGCCGAGGTGGGTTACATGCCAAAATGGCCAAATTTGCAGTAAGTGTATGGATTTTTGGTTCAATTTATGTTGTGTTATTTATTTCATTTTTTTGTTGAAATGACTATATGTTGAAATTGACATTGTATTTTACGTGTAAGATAGTAATAGAAAAGAAGGTGTAGAAAATATTGCCAATTATTATATGGCAATAGTAGATCCTAGTAAATCTAACAGTAGGACGAAGAAAAAATCTAGTTCATCAACAAAGATTTCACAACCATCTATTAGAATCGTAGTAAGAGCCTCTTCAGATCATGTCAACTCAAATGAAGGGTAGCAACATGTAATGAGTTGCATATACGGTCTCAAAGAGACAATTTTGCAATTGGTTGCCTCTATTGAGCCTATAGTTTCTGCATGGAATGAGCATAATTCCACGGATTCAGATGAGGTAAGAGGCTCTATTGATATATTTATTCTTGTTTGGAAATTTTGTAAATAAATGCCTCTTAATATTGTTAGAGATCCTCCTTTGTATTTTGGATGATCAAACTTGTATTTGGAACCATACTTGCATTCTTTACTTGACTATTGAATGCTTTGCATATTTTTTTGCATTATGGTTAAACCACATGCAGAGCAATTTTATCAAAGCAACACAAAAACAAAAAATCCTTGATGTCAACAGAGTTGTCGATATTGATAGTGATTGTGATGAGATGGATAAGCATGTGCACCACAATCATAGTGGTGTTGAACTTGAGGTAATATAATAGTTGTTGTAAGTTATATGTCCCAATGTTTTGTCATTCTTTATGCTTAAAATGTCCTTTTGGACAAAAAATACAGCTTTTGCATTCTTTAATTTGTAATTTAATCTATCCCAATGTTTTTTCATTCTTCATGCTTAAAATGTTCTTTCAGAGAAAAAATTATAGCTTTTTCATTCTTTACTTGACTTATATTAATTTTTGCATAATGATTAAACCACATGCAAATCAATTATATGAAAGCAGAACGAAAAGAAAAAGGCCTTGTCAATAGAGCTCTCTTCAAAGCTACACAAATTCATATCAATGTTGATAGTGATAATGATGAACTCGACCAGCATGTGCATGGTATTCATAGTGGTAGTGCTGCTAAACACGAGGTGAGTGCTATGAAACCACATGCAAGTAAATACTATTCAAGTAAGTAATGGTTGTTTTATTATCTTTGGTATATTGATAATAACTTTAACCTCATCACTATCTTTGGTATATTGAAATTTATAACTAGGGAACTTTGAAAAAACACCCGTGCTAACCCTAAGTTAGAAATTTGGAATCCTCTACACTTCAATTGCCAAGAATTTACAAGTTTACATATACATCATATTTATCAAAGAGTTTACAAGTCTACAAGTTTACATGTTTTTCAGACCTGCCATACTTTTCTACTTTTAGGTTAGTTTTTGAAACTGTGAACAAAAAGATTTCCCTTAGAGGAAATATGCATAAATTCTCCAATTTTAAGCATGCTCAACTCAGTCCTTTGGCATGAATGTAGTTAATTCCAACTCAATTTATTTTACAATTTTGAACATAAATACATAATAAACATTGGTTTTTGAATAAATTTAGCATGCATGCAGTTAAATCCAACTCATTTTACAATTTTGAGCATAAATTTTATGCATAAAAAAATGCTTCTTTCACAAATTTAAGTCCTTTGGCATCCATGCAATTAACTCCAACTCAATTTATTTTACATTTTTCTTTGCACCTTGAATAACAATTAGCCTTGTTGTAGGTATCAACTACAAGATAAATTCTTTCATATCCCTTTGGTTGTGGTTAGATCAATAGTAGTGGGGCCGCACATTGCAAATTAATTCCACTAGAATATTCCTCTGCGGAATGTTATCTATGTTAGAATATTGTGCTTGTTTAACCATAAACAATGCTACACCATTGTCACCCAACCATAGGCACAAAATCCACCCTCGAGCACCTTAACCTTTGACATAAAGAATTATTCCGAGAAGCCACACCATAACCCACAGATGACCGAGAGAGAGAGAGAGAGAGAGAGAGAGAGAGAGAGAGAGAGAGCACCTTCTCCAAGGGTAGCGCACAAGATAAATATACTAGAAAGACTGAACAAGATAAAAATGCACAACTGCAGCTGTCGCTCCTCCTCCTCCAAGCTTGCAGATTGTTTCTAGTTTTTTGGGTGAGTGTGAGTGAACAAATGAGCCAAGACGTCCTCTATTTGTATTAATCTGTCCAGTGAATTTTTTGGCTGGGTCGACCTGACTTTCTGGAAATTATATTTTATGTTTATCTTTTACCCGTGAGGCTGACTTATCTTCCTGGAGAATAATACCTTAATATTATATATTATGCTAAGCCAACATGTCTTCTAGGGGTTTCACACATCTATTAAGGGTTTATTTTTCTTCCAAAATATTCTATTCTAGTCAAAGGTTACATATGGAGGTTAATACCTCTCGCAACTACCAAAAAATCAACACTCCCTCTTAGCTAAGGAGGTATTTAACCATGATGTTCCCTTATGGTATTCATAGCCTTGCACTCTATTCCATGATCCTATCGTCATGGTTACGCAGACTATGCTACTGGTATCATCATTACGTCACACATGGCTACACCCACGTGGCCCTGTCAATATCGTCTAGGGGCCATAACCTGCTAGAGAACAATAGAGCTACACCTCATAGTGTATGTCATAATCATCCTCATGGGCTACACCTGCATGACGTGCTCACCCATGGCTACACCCATGTCATGAGTATCATCATTACTATATAATTATCCATCCATATCACATGGAATAAAACCTACATGGTCTTGCAGACCAGTAGCATCATCATAGATCATCACTATCATCATCCTCTGTAGCAATCAAAACATATCATCGTACTAGTTCTTGGTATTCTTCTATTATAGATAATATCACAATATCCATGAGCCTCATTTATCTATATTGATTATCCATCTCCACCACCATGTGTCTATTACCTTGAGTCATTCTTGTCCCATGACAAGAATCATGACCTCATCAGAGCCACATTCACCTCATATTTGATCCTCCCATAGGATTACTCCGTGAATACATTTAGTTCGATGCTATCAGACACATGTGTCTAGAACCTCGGGTCATTCATGTACCATGACAAGAATTATGACCACATCAGAGCCAAAAACACCTCATGGTGATCCTCTCATAGGATCACTCTGTGAATGCATTTATCTCGATGCCATCAGACACGTGTAATTTCACCTCAATAACCTCGAGTATTTAGTTTGTAGAAGACTACGCTGGGGCACATCTACTTTGGATGTAGATGTTCCCTATCTCCCCTGGTATGCAACCTAGTTCTTATGGAGATAGAGTCAACCTGATGCTTACCGGGGCTACTCACCTACTCATGAGTTAACTACTCACCTACTCGTGAGAGTTTCAAGGCCTGATGCAATTCACACATAGAATATCTAGAAGCAACTTGAATTTTCAATCCGTCGAAGATCACATCTAGGCCCATTCCCACATAATCAAGTTCATCTGATCAATCTTGGAATATCGACACGATGCTGCAATCATCAATACTCCCCCAGGGAAACATTTTCATTCCTACCAAGCTTCTCCCAGAAAGAGGCTTAGTATAAATGTTAGCTATATGCTCATCTATGGATAAGTGATGGAGCCTTACTGCTCCTTCCTGCACCATGTCTCTGATGAAGTCCTACAATATTATTCATCTCAAATTATAAATTCAACTCCCTCTATCTGAGAGAATCCTCGGACCATGCTTCCATCTATTACATGCCCCTTTGCATCCTACAAAGTTTCACGAAACCAAGATGGCTTCTTCCTGATCAATGACTCTCTCTAAAGTTTGAATACCTCTAAGTCCTTTCAAGTCTTTCTTTTCTATGGTAACCTTCCTGGAATATGTAGGATAACCTGCCCAAAACAAAAACAACAAGAACAAAAGTATTTCCAATATAATAACATTTTGTATAATAACATATCAATTTCATGGTAATTCATTATAACATTACCAAGGTGTCCTTCTTGAGAACAAGAAATATCTCCTAGAGGAGATGTTAGTTCATATTGCAATTAAGTACAATAATCATTTATATTAATATTACATGATACTAAATATTCATTTGTTCCTAGCATTAATAAAATATAAAGGATTGCAATACTCACTTAAGCAAAAATAATAAAAATATCAAACATGATATGCAAACCTGGAGTCTAGATATTGTTATGCTTAAGTTGATTTTCTTCTAAGACAAGTATTCTTTCCAACCCAGAGAGTGTGTTGTTCCTCTGAATGTATTGGATTTGAGATACCTATGAATCTACTATTGCTACTTGGATAAAAGATCCCTTCTGCAAACACCCTCAATATAGTGACACAGTTTAAACATATACAAGTACATACCTCTGGTAGCAATAGTGCCATCCAGAAACAGTGACAAGCAATGATGAACCCAAAAATTTCAAAGTGATCCAACTTGCCATCTGGAGGTAGCTGTAGATGCACTTGGGTAAGGCACACTAGGACAACCAAAAATTAGTCCCAATACTTCACATAAAATTTCATTGCAACTGGTACCACAACTGGTGCTTGCACTGCAACTGACACTGCAATTGGTGCTGCAACTGGCATTGCAATTGGTGCTGCAACTGGCACTGTAACTGGCATTGCAACTGGTGTTGCAACTAGAACTGCAACTGGTGCTGCAACTAGCACTGTAACTGACACTACAACTGATGTTGCAACTGACACTATAATTGGCATTGCAACTAGTGCTGCGACTGGCACGACGAAACTTGAACGAAGGAACTGGCACAAAAACTGCAATTGTGCTACAATGAGCTTGACATAGAGATGCAGTTCTACCTTCCAGTGGTTAGACTGTTCTAAAGGTGGTGTGGGCCCATAACCTGTTAGAATATTGTACTAATCTAACCATAGATGATGCTACACCATTGTCACCCAACCATAGGCACAAAATCCACCCGGAGCACCTTAACCTTTGACAGAAAGAATTATTCCAGGAAGCCACACCATAGCCCACAAATGACCAAGAGAGAGATTGCAACTTCTCCAAAGGTAGCGCACAAGATAAATATACCAGAAAGACTGAACAAGAGAAAACTGCCCAACTGCAAGTGCTCCTCCTCCTCCTCCAAACTTGTGCACTATTTCCGGTTTTCTGGGTGAGTGTGAGTGAAAAAATGAGCCAATATGTCCTCTATTTATATTAATCTATCTAATGACTTTTCTGGTTGGGCCGACCTGGATTTATGGTAATTATATTTTCTATTTATCTTTTTCCTATGAGGCCGACTTGTCTTCTAGGGTTTTCACATATTATATATTCTACTGTGACGACATGTATTCTAGGGTTTTCACAAATATGTTAAGGGTTTCTCTTGCTTCCAAAATATTCTATTTTAGTCAAAGGTTACATATGGAGGTTAATACCTCCCACAACTACCAAAACATCAACAATCTATACAATAACTACACATCAAGTCCTCATGTTGAGAATATTCACCCTTTTATGGTGGACAGGGTAGGAACATTGAAGTGGATTCTATTGTGGTCAAGATTCCACATGGATTTGAATATACAAACCCAAATCCTGGGCTAAAAATCCCAATGTTTTTTTTGGCAAACATTTGAATTTTATAGAGAATTGTCCTCGTGTCGAACATCTTCATCCTTTTATAGTAAAAAGGGTTTGACATTTTGGAATATTAAAGTGGATTCCAGTGCGGTCTCTTCCCTATGATTCCACCATGGCTTTGCACACACAAACCAAAATGCACTTCGATATGATCTTGTGCTAAATTTCCCCATGTATTTTGGTGAACACTTGACCTTTATCAAGAACTATATCGAATGGATTTGTATAAGCTAATTTGATCATAATCCCTACCAACTAATTGACGCATCCAAGCCTCTCATTGACCACAACAAAGAGTACCTCTTGTTGCAATTGGAGCCCGATTTTGAAGAAAAATAATTTGATCTCGAATACTTGAGTGGGTCACAGTATGAAGGTTAATCGAAAGTGGAATCATGATTGAATCCATGGATATGTTTTTTATCTCTCATATCTAGAGTTGTGTCCATACAACCAAAAACCAATCTCATCGAGGACCCTAAGACAGCATGACCATGCATTAAAAGAGAAGCTACGACGAACCTAATACAATTGATAGACTTGCCACTATCCTATCCTTACTTATAATATCTTGTCTCTTACAAAAAGTCATTACATTCCAAAACTTCTGTGTATATCTACGATAAAAAACTCCTAAAATACAAATTGTTTTGCAAAACATTTAACTACTCAACCTATTGACTGACTCTAGATCCTCCATTTCCATTACTTCATCCTGCGCTAACTGGTTCAAATCAAAGCTAAAGGGAATTGGAGTTGGCGAAGAACTGCTGCTGGAAGGGGAATTCACCAAGTTGGGGGAAGGTGACACTTGCTGGAGACGTAGCTGCTCTATCTGGCTTCAAATTGCACCCAGTTCATTATGTTGCTATCACATTACTTCTCTGTGTAAGAATTGAAATGCTCCTAAAGCTGATCCAGTCTGCAGTCCATGCAATCGCATGGGGTGGAGCTCTGTCACCATATTTTGAAATCCCAAGGTCGCAGATAACACCAAGATAAATACCTGAAGCACCCAAAATGGACATACCATGAATTTTCCACCCTGATTCTGCCTCTCTTGAAAGAATCGAGAAAGTACGTGAAAACTTCCCCACTACAGTAGGAAAAATTCCCCTATGGAGCTTAATTCTTATGATGTCATGGGGATTTCAAATTGACCCCCTTAGAGCATGCACTTTGTGATTAGAGTGCTTCATTAATCATAGAATTTGGTGATGGGACAAATTCCCATTAACTCTAATTATCCCTTTTGCCAATGTAATTGTTGAGTTGGCATGTGAGTCAGCAAAGCAATTGTTCTCCCTTCTGACATGGAAAAATGAGACTTTGTAAATACTTAATATTTCAAAACGATTTTTTTTTTATAATGTTACTTTGGCTATAGTTTCGAGGTGTTCCTTTGATCAGGATTCTTATGTTGTTTTTAGAATCTCCCTTCATGCTTAGTTTTTAGAATCTCCCACCATGTTTAGTTGTTGCAGTTGCAAACCTTTGGTAACTTGATTTTGTTATCTGTGTGTTGGAGAATATGCTAAATATAATTAGAAAATAATTGTTGTTAAAACATTTTTTATATCTTAATATAATGTGTATTTTTTTTTGTTTTTGCAAAAATGTATTGATAAACTCCAAGAAGGGGAAAAAGTTAGGGTGTTGGATTCGTTTGAGAGTGTTTCTATGGGAATTGGGTGGATCCACTCACTATCTATTATACATGGATTAAAATTTAAAGGAACAAGAGATGCAAATGTAAATATTTTAAAGGTCATAAGTAACATACCCCTTGCTTACAAAGACAAAATAGATGGAGTTGTCTGTATGAAAGAGCAAGAAGGAGCCTTCCCACTGTGGCCACTAAAATATTTGCAAAAAATGACATAGTTGATGTTTATCATGTACTAGTTGTTAGATAGATTATCCCACTACTTTATGTAGTGTGAATTTTCTTCAAACCCAACTCACTAAATCAATTAATTTTTCTGTTAACTAATTCTGCCAGGTTTTCTTAAAAAATTAATAATACACAACAAAAAATAATAACCAGGAACTTAACAGTAAAAGATAAAAACAATCACATCACATGTACACAAGTAATTTTTGGACAATTCGTTCCTGGAAAAACCCCAGAGGGAAAACTAGTGCAACAGATTTGGATTTTATTATTATTGAGCATGACAATATAGAAATCTCTTACAACAAAATCTACCCATTCAAATACAAAACCTCCTCAACAAATGTATGGACCCCTTCTGAAAATCCTCCTTATCAGATTTGTAGGAAAATACCTTTGCAATATTGAATATGTGTACCAATCTTAGTGTAGAAGCCTCCTCCATCTCCCTACAAATTCTCTCTCCAAACCCTCAAGAAATTCTCCTCTTTCTCTCTTTAGAAATTGTCTCTCTCGTGTGCATAATGCACCCTTTCCAAGTTGATCTCCTTTTTACTCAATGAACAAGTGAGAAAACCTATATCCAAAAGGATGGAGGGTCAATATTGATCCTCATACACCTTATGATATCAATGGTCAAGATTAAAATACCACAACTTAAATTATTTCTCACTTTAACTTTATAAAAAGTACTCATTAAGTCAACATTAAAATATAACCCATTTTATGTACTTTTTCCTAAGTACAATTTTAAGAAAAAGATTAACCCATCTACTTGGATAAGTTTCATTGTCCTCCTCCATGCTAGGATGCCATGCATGGTGAATAAATTCCTTGCTATACAATCTCAACACTCCCTCTTAGCGAGGAATGGATTTTGTCTCAACCCCCTCTGATCTCTGAACTTTTCAAACTTTTGTCCGTTCAATGCCTTGGTGAAAATATTTGCCATCTGCTCATTAGTTTGTATGTAATCAAGCCTCACAACTCCTCTCTGTACACAGTCCCAGATGAAATGATACATGATATCGATGTGCTTCTTACGATCATGAAACACTAGATTCTTAGAGAGCTTGATGTAACTCTGATTGTCACAGTGAATCACAGTAGCTTCTAGCTCCTGCTTGAACAATCCCAAGAGTAGCTTCCTAATCTAGAGTGCCTCACATGCTTCCAAGATAGTAGCCATGTACTCTGCCTCAGCAGAGCTTAATTCCACTGATTTATTCTACTTGTTGAACTAGGAAATGATGCTCCATCCAATGCTAAAACAATAACCCAAAGTACTCTTTCTATCCTCTACACATCCTGCCCAATCAACATCTGTAAATCCTTCCAATATCACTCCACCACTACGCTATTATAACAAATCATACTCCACTGTACCACTGAGGTAGCGAAGCACATGCTTCACAACTATCCAATGTACTCTCCGAGGGTCCACCATGAACTGACTCAAATAGTTTACTGCAAAGTTGATATTTGGCCAAGTATTGACCAGATACATGAGCGATCTAATTAACTGACGATACACAGTGGGGTATATTGTCTTTGAATCTGATGCATCAATATTTTTCCAATTTATGAATAGAGGCATGGACATGGGCATACAATCTATCATCATGAACCTACACAATATCTCCAACGTATACTTCCCCCGTCCCAAGAAGTAGTGTCCATCCTACTGCCAGACCTCCAGACCAAGGAAGTAATGCATCAACCCAAGGTATTTCATCTCAAACTCAGCTGCAAGCTTGACCTTGCAATATGTTATCAGCTACTCATCCCCTGTCATAAATAGGTCATCTATATATAACACCAGTATGAGAGGTACCTCCCTTGTAAGAAAATATAGGTTCAGATCAACCTCGCTCCGTTGGAAACCCATCTCCCTCAAGTAGTTGTCTATCCTTGAGTACCATGTGTCTCTCTATTGTCTACCTCAAATCCCTCTGGTTTCTCAGCATATACCTCTTCCTCAACAACTTTGTTAAGGAAATAAGTCTTCACGTCTATTTGGTGAATGCACCAACCCTTTTATTCTACCAACAATATCATTGCTTGGATCGAGGAATACCTAGACATTGGGGTGAAAGTATCCTCATAGTCAACTCCCTCTCACTGTGAAAACCCCTTGTCCATGAAGCAGGCTTTGTACTTTTCCACACGTTCATCTGCTGCATGCTTGACCTTGTAGATCCACTTGGATCCAACCACCTTCTTTCCTTCTGGCATGGGCACTACCTCCCATACATAATTATTCATAATGGATGCATATTACTCCATCATGGMTTCCTGCCACAATCCATGTTGTGCAACTTGATCATAAGTGGAAGGATATACATCAATCATTTGTGTCATTAATGCCATGTACGCAAGTCTCTCTRGTGGTTTACTTCRTTTGAAATCTCTCTCTGGAAGTCCTACCAACCTGGAATCACTGACTATGGACTTATACCACTTAGGTGGTGGCCTATTATTCTTCTCCCATGGAATTGCATCACGCTGYTCCTCCTCCTCCTCATCTCGCTCCTGATGATCCTGTCCAACTGTCTCCCTCTCAACACTTTTACTTGTACTTGTACCAGTAACCTATGTTTGACTCTGTGATCTAATGCTATGACTCTGTGCCTCCTCAGGCTTGACTCCTGAATCATGTCCCTGTTGGTCCTGTTCCTACAAGTATTTAGACCTCCTCAATGCACACTCCTCCTAAAATTGTACATCCCTACACACTATGATCTTCCTTCATGTTGGCACAAACATCTTGTAGGATTTGGAAGCCTTACTATATCCAACAAGCAACCCCTTATTTGTTGTGGGTTCCATATTCATCCTCTTCTCCGAAGGGGCATGACAAAAAAATACGCTTCTCAAGATGCGAAGATGACTCACATCTATTTTGGTACCTATAAATACCTCCTCATGTGTCAACTTCCCCAAAATTGTGTGGGAACTCCTGTTATGAATATAAACAATCCTCTGCCCATAAAAATAGTGGCAAACCCTGATCATGTATCATCGCCCATGCTGCTCTGACTATGGTCCTATTCTTTCTCTCAACCACTCTATTTTGTTGAGGATTTTAAGGAGAAGTGGGTTCCTTCTTGATTCCCCCGCTACACAATAATCCATAAACTCCTTGGAGGTGTACTCACCCCCGTTGTTGGAT
>JASDQU010107651.1:101957-142350 GCA_032191745.1 Picea mariana | reverse complement strand
AAAGTGTCCCATCTTGTGACACCAGAAAAATTTGACTTTTGAAAAGTCAATGTTCTTCTCTCTACCCTTCTTTTTCTTCTTCTTTTCCTTTCCTTTTCTCACAAGAGCCAAGCCTTCTTCATCCATAATCTATGGTGAAGACAAAGATCCACTAGACTGACCAAGTCTGATCTCCTCATGCAAAAAATCATCCCATAATCACTTCCAATCAGTGAGTTTCTCCCAAGCTACAACTCCATAAACGAACACATCCCATGACTTCGAAAATCCATTCAGTGCCACACGTACCAACTCAAAATCTTCAATTTTCTCACCTGCTGCACCTAGCTCATCCCTAATCTATGTAAGTCGAGTAAGGTAGTGAACCACACCTTCCCGTTTAGCCATATTGGTACTTATCAGTCTTTCCCTAAGCACCATCACCCTTTTTTTATTTTTACTCTGGTAAAGGTCATTCAAGGCATCTCACATCTCCTTAGCGGATATTTTCCCTGTGAGGTGAGGGATTATGTGATCCTTTACCCCATCAAGGAGTATGCTTTTGGCTTTAGCCTCACCCTTCTTCCAGGTCAAAAATGCAAATGCATCTGTGGGAGCTACAACCTTATCATCAAAATGGTCAAGGACATCATTGACATCCAAAACCATATTGACCCTTTCCTTCCAGGTGACAAATTTTTGAGCACCCTAAAGCCTATCCTCCATTCTCATGGTCATGGCCATTTCTGAAAAATGATTCTGTGTTGCAATATACCCTTTTCTTTTACATATATGAACTCCACTAATGAAGATCTATGTTTTCCTTTGCAGATCTACACTTCTATGTTGCAGATCTGAACTTTTGTGCTATAGATCTGATCTTTTGTGTTGCATATATGAACTTATCTGCTACATATATGAACTTATGTGTTGTAGATCTGAACTTTTGTGTTGTAGATTTGAACTTTTGTGTTGCAGATTTGAATGTAATGCTACTTCTTCAATAGTCCTACTCTAATACCATGTGAATTTTCTTCAAACCCAGTTCACTAAATCAATTAGTTTTTTTGTTAACTGTTTCTGCCAGGTTTTCTTCACAAATAAATAATACACACCATAAAATAATAACCAAGAAATTAACATTAAAATATAACGAGAATCACATCACATGTACACAAGTAACTTTTGGACAATTCATCTCTGAAAAAACCCCGGAGGGGAAACCAATGCAACAGATTTTGAATTTATTATTATTGAGAAGGAAAATATAGAGATCTCTTACAATAAAATCATTCCATCCAAATACAAAACCTCCTCAACAAATGTATGGCCTCCTTCTGCAAATCCTCCTAATAAGATTTGTAGGAAAAGACCTCTGCAATGCTAAAGATGTGTGCCAATCTCAGTGTAGAAGCCTCCTTTGTCTCCATGCAAAATCTCTCTCCAAACCCTCAAACAATTCTCCTCTTTATCTCTTCATAAAATTTCTTCTCTCTTGTGCACAATGCACCCCTCTCCAAGTTGATCTCCTTTTTACTCAATGAAAAAGTGAGAAACCCTATCTCCAAAATGATGGAGGGACAAGATTGATCCTCATACACCTTATGAGATCAATGGTCAAGATTAAAAGAGCACAACTTTAACTTTATAAAAAGTACTCATTAAGTCAACATTAAAATATAACCCATTTAATGTACTTTTTCCTAAGTACACTTTTAAGAAAAAGATTAACCCATCAACTTGGGTAAGTTTCATTGTCCTCCTCCATGCTAGGATGCTATGCATGGTGAACACCTTCCTTACTATCCAATCTCAACATGTAGTAGTTTGAATGTGTTGTTCAAGAATATTTATCATGGTGTATTTGAAAGAGTTGGAAACTCTCATACTTTAACATTTTTTATTTTATNTTTAATTGCAAATTACCTTTTTTTTTTATCATGATGCTGAATCAATCTTTTAAATTTTATCATGCTATAGCTTGTTCGTATATGTAATATTTTTATTTTATTTTACGTTTTAATTAAAGTTTAATAATATGTTTTTTTCTGCATTATACAATTTATGGTATTTAATAAATTATTCATATCATATAAATGAAAATTTACTACTAAACTAGTAGTAAATATAATGATTATGCAATTGATAAACAATGTATCAATATACTACAAGTTGACATAAATAAGTGAACAAAAACAATTAAATAAACTACCAAACAACAATAATTAAAAATTAAAATGACTAAATATACTACTAATTSATGTCAATTAATAATTAAATTGACTAAATATACTACCAATTGACAGAAATCAGTGAATAAATATGACTAAATATATGACAATTTGACAACAAAATAATGATTAAAATGACTAAATATACTACCACTCGATGGAAATCAGTTAATACAAATGACAAAATATAYTACTAATGGATGGAAATCAGTGATTAAAAATGACTAAATATACTACCAATTGACGACAATTAATGATTACAATGACTAAATAACTGACTACCATGACTAAATAAATGACCAGTTAACAACAATCAATGACTAAATAAACAACTAAACATACGATCAAATTGATCAAATTGATCAATAAAAACAACCAACAAATGACTAAAATCGGTTTAGTCATACATTTGGTTGTGTTATAAATGACCGACAATAAAATACTAATGGTCACGTGACCAACCTTAGTCATTTATATGCAACTTGTAGTAGTTGTTTTAGTCATTTATCACTGTTTTTCTACTAGTGGATTGTCTCACTATTTTTGGATTCCTCATCATTTTTCCTCAGTTCTTCTTCTGTTTCTTTGTTCGTAGCTTCCTTGGCTTCCCTTTGTCTCACTTCCATTGTTTTTGCTTCTTCTGCTGTGATTTTTTTTTCTATTTCCTTTTTCTCAACCTCCTTTTGGGAAACTGCCTTTGTTTTTGCTTCAACTGCAGTTGTGGCTGCTACAATTGCCACATCAGTTTTAGCTGTATCCTTGTCGGCTTTAGTAATCCTTTTATTTTCTGAGGCATCATTCTTCTTCTTGTGAAACTTATCCTTATCTCTTCTTTTTCTACTGGCCAATGTTTCCTCTTCTTTTGCATATCCAAATTATGTAGATGCAGTAGCAGAAGATGTGGTTTCTACTTCTTCTTCTTCTTTCTTTCTGGCCTCTTTTCATGCATTTTCTTCATCTTCAATCCTCCCTAAAGGTATGCCTTGTATTTTTAAGAGGATGTTATCATAAGTTATAGTGTTGTAGTGTACTTCTTCCTCTTCCCAAATTTTTTATGTGTACTCCCAAGGCACCCCCTAGTTTGTTGAAATGCTCTTTAATGACTGTAGAAATTTCAATACAAATTATGTATTGCATGGATTCTCCTGATATAACAATTATATGCCACTGTTAAATAAATAATAGCTTCTACTATAAGCCTTGCGGAATTTAAAACACGATTGCCAATTGCAATATCAATAAGAAAGATCAATTGCACATAACACAAATGTTTTACCGGGAAAGCATAAAGCTAGAAAACCCACTATCATATATTATGTATATCATGGATGATGAAACAATATCATACAAAACTCTAATCCAAGAGCTCTCAGTACAATATAATCATCTCACACTGTCGTACAAAAATCAACAAATACATGTGCCAATTCTCTGCCTCCAGACAACCTGCCTCCTCTGCACAATCCTTGCAATGAAAACCCTGCAAATGAATTCAAATTCCTCTTGCCTAGGCTGGGCATTTCTCATGGGAACATCCAATGTGTGTGATTTCATGAGTGCAGTTAACTCAAATCACAACTGATAGACAAACTGTCCCTTTCACATGTTATCTCAAATGGGTATCCACTAGATCTGACATGCATGTAGTTAACAATGGTAAATCTTCATTTGCATGTGAGTTCACTAATTGTGAACTAATTAATAATTAATTCACTGAACTCTCACTAGTTAAGTTCAGTTACAACTATTACAACTGAGCTTAACTCACTTAACTGAGTTAAACTACTTCACAACTCACATAACTAAACTTATAACTCTATTACAACTTCAAGTCACTTAGTTACAACTAATTCAATTTCCATGTCCCACCAGTCAACCTTTGAACTTGAATTTCCTATAGCTAACTGATTTGCCATTTTAGTTAACTATTTCAAGTAATTATGAGATAATAGATTAATATTTATTGTCCAATTTATTTAAGGGAAAAATAAATTAGACATGCATTTCTTGTTGACTTTTCAACGCTCCCTCTCAACAAGAAAGGGATTATCCTTCACCCCAATCCTATCTCTATGGTATTCAAATTTTCTCCTGGTGAGCACCTTCATCAGAATGTCTGCATCCTGATCTTCTGTAGGAATGTATTGAAGCAACATGATCTTCTATTGCACATAATCTCTGAGATGATGATACCGGATATCTATATGCTTAGATCTATCATGAAACATGAGATTAATCGAGAGTTTAATGCAACTTTGATTATTGCAATGAATCACTATTGGATCTAAATGAGAACCAAACAAACCAACCAAGATCTTTCTCATCCAGATAGTTTCACATGCAACTTGACTCGCTGCCATGTATTCTGCTTCTGCTGAACTGAGTGTCACATATATCTGCTTCCTTTTGTACCAAGAAACAACTATAGATCCGATACTAAAGATCCCCCCTGATGTGATATTACTATCCGTTGGGCTGCCCACCCAATCTGCATCCGTGAAGCCATGCAACTTCACCTCATCCATTTGTCTGTACCATAATCCATACTCAGATGTGCCCCTCAGGTATCTCAGAACATGCTTGCTCTCCTTCCAAAAGATCTTGGTAGGATTAACCATTGCTTGACTCAACTGGTTAACCGCATAGCAAATTTCTAGTCTCGTGTTAACTAGATACATTAGTGAACCCACTAACTGTCGATAGACAGTAGAATCCACTACCTCTCCAGAAGTAGCATCCTCTTTCCTCCAGTTTCCTGGAAGAGGAGTATCCATTGGTTTGTAGTCTTCCATGTGAAACTTACCCAATATCTCCCTTGCATACTTTCCTTGAGACACAAAAATTTCACCATCTCGTTGCCATATTTCTAATCCAAGGAAATAATGAAGAAGGCCCAAATCCTTCATCTCAAACTCCTTTGCAAGGTCCTCCTTGCATGAGTGTATCAACTGCTCATCACCAGTCAGTATTAAATCATCAACATAAATAAAAATTATTAAAATCTTACCCTCCACCACAATTTGGTATAGGTTTGCATCCGCTTCACTTTTGGTGAAGCCTAGTCCAGTGAAATAGATGTCTATCTGAGTGTACTAAGCACGGGGTGCTTGCTTCAGCCCATAAAACGCTCTCTTGAGTCTACACACATGTGACTCCCTATCAAAGGCCTCAAAACCTTTTGGCTTCTCAATGCACACTTATTCCTCAATGATCCCATTGAGAAACATAGATTTTACATCCATATGATGAATGTGCCAGCCCATCGGCGATGAGAGTGCAAAGATGGATCTTATGGAAGACTACCTTGTGACAGGTGCAAAGGTCTCATCATAATCTATCCCCTCGATCTATGAGAAGCCCCAGGCCACAAACCTGGCCTTTTATTTCTCCACACTCCCATCAATAGCTTTCTTTACCTTGTAGATCCATCTCGAACTTACCACTGATTTGTCGATCAGTCTCAGGACAATTTCCCATGCACTGTTTTTGACAATGGAGTCATATTCCTCCACCTTTGCATCTACCCATGTGGGATCCTGCACTGTTTCTTGAAAGGAAGATGGCTAATTCACAATACATTTTCTCATGAGAGCCATGTATCCAATAAATCRATCAGGGGACTATCTCTRTTTGCACTGTGAAGTAGAGGCTCCTACATTCTGTGCAACATCTAGTCTCAATCTATCAGCTTCTGTGGTGCATTTTTTGCCATTTCTGATGGATGGCTCTGCATGAGTGGCTTCCTCCACTCCATCAACCTCCTCATGTGGTTGATCCAMATCTTGAGACTCATCTTTGGGAACTAGTAGTTCCTCCTCTGCATGCAAGTCTAGCTCCCTCTCAAGCAACAACCACATGGATTTCCCCTCATCGAATTTTATATCCCGTCGCATAACAGTCATCTTACTGTTAGGAAAATACACATGATCATTATGGGSTGTTTTTTTGTACCCCACAAATATCCCAACTTCAGCAGTCGGTTCCAGCTTCTTCCTAGCATCCTTGGCCACATGCACATAAACAGATGAGCCAAAAATCTTAAAATGAGAAACATCAGGTTTCTTACCAGTGAAAGCTTCTTCACATGTACTCATGCCAAGTACTCTATGAGGACAATGTTTTTTCACATAAATCGTAGTGTTGCATGCTTCTGCCCAAAAATGCAGTGGTAGGCCCTGATCATGCAACAACGCTCGTGTTGCACCCACGATCATTTTGTTCTTTCTCTCTACGACCCCATTTTGTTGTGGGTTATGAGGCACTATGAGTTCTCTTCGAAATCCTTCTTTGCTACAGAATTCTTTGAATTCATTAGAGATGTATTCTTCACCATTATTGCTCCTTGGAGATTTCACTTGCTTCCCCGACTCTTTCTCCACCAATGTTTTAAACTCACAGAACTTTGAGAATGTTTGATCCTTCTTCTGCATGAAGAAGATCCAACATTTACAAGAAAATTCATCAACAAAAATAACATAATACTTATGTTTTATTGTTGAAGCAATCAAGAATGGTCCACACATGTCTATGTGAATTCTCTCCAGGATCACCGAAGCATGGTTCTCCTTTTCATTAAAGGTGGACTTTACATACTTCCCCATGGTGCAACCCTTGCAATGATCTAAATGAGAAAGTGTTCCCATTGGAAGTCCAGTAGATATTTGTTGCATGATCTTCAAGGCTCCATGATGAAGATGGCCCAATCGCCTGTGCCATAATTCACCCTCATCTCGGCTCACCACTTTTTCTGCCTTGCCCATCATGGCAGCGCATCCATATACCTCTAGCATGTATATATTCTTAACTCGAATCCTTATCCTCTTGAATTGACCGGTTTTTTTATGTCGCATAAAAGATTTTCCACCATTGAAAACAACAACATAGCCTCTGTCCTCCAACATTGCGATTGAGACTAGGTTTTTCTTCAGACCTGGAACATGCATAACATTTTTCAATTGAAATGGTTTACCTGAAACCCTATGAAAGGTAATGGTACCAATACCAGTTGCACTGTATCATCCATCATCGCCCATATCTATATGCATTTTGAGATATCTCTCCTCCAAGTCACTGAAAAACTTCTTATCTCTTGTCATGTGGAATGAAGCACCACTATCCAAATACCACACGTATCCCAATGCATTTGAATCCATGCATGTGATCAAGGAGAAGTCAATTTCAAATTGCAAGGCAAGGGCCTCAACAGTTGCAGCTCCAAAAACCTTCTTGTTCTTCTTCTTCTACGGATAGTTAGCAGCAAGATGCCCATGTTCGTGACAATGAAAACACTTCACTTTGGACAAATCCAACTTCTTTCCTTTAGACTCAGATTTTGAATGGAATTTCTTCCCATTCCATTTCCTTGCCTTGCCAGCCAAAGAAAAATCCTCTTCATCATCATGTTTTGATGAAGAACCATCTTTGGTGTTCTGCCTGAACTCCTCCTACACTAGATCCGACCATAGTTTTTCCTAATCTGGCAATGTTTCCCTTCCATTGACAAAGTCTTGATAAATACGCCAACTCTTGGGAAGTCCTAAGAGATCCAATCTCACCAAATCATCATCAATGACTGTTATTCCCACACTCCCCAGCTCATCCCGACATTGGACAAACTTCGTGAGATATTTTGGAATGGAGTCACCCTTCTCCATCTTGATCTTCCCAAGTTTATCTTTGAGCGCCATTTTCCTATGGTCGTTGTTGTTTTGGAATAGATCCGTCAAAACCTTCCACATTGCATGTGGTGTGGCTTTCCCATGGAGGCTTGAGACATTGTGCTCTCGTACTCCCTCAAACAGAATCCTCCTCACTTTTTCCACTTTCTTTTTACATGCATCAAGATTTGCAGCATCTGCAACATCTGGCTTAGGAACATATTTGTCAATGGATTCCTTCAAGCCATTGTCTTCAAGTACTGCCTCCATCCTGTCCTTCCAAGAAATGTAGTTAGAGTTTCCCTCGAGTGCATACTCTAACCTCAAGCCATTAAAATCCATTTCAATCTTGAATCAACTGTAGCACCAAGAAAGTCTTTCTTCAAATTCAAATTCTATCCAATCACAAACTCAGATTCAACAATCTTATGCGCTCTAATACCATGTAGAAACTTCAATACAAATTATATATTGCCTGGATTCTTCTGATCTAACAATTATATTCCACTGTTAAATACATAATCTCTTTTACTATAAATCTTGCGGAATTTAAAACACGATCGCCAATTGTAATATTAAGAAGAAAGATCAATCGCACATAACACATATGTTTTACCGGGAAAGCATAAAGCTAAAAACCCCACTGTCATATATTGTGTATATCATGGATCACGAAACAATATCATAMAAAACTCTAGTCCAAGAGCTCTCAGTACAATACAATCGTCTCACACTATCATACACAAATCAACAAATACATGTGCCAATTCTCTACCTCYAGACAACATGCCTCCTCTGCGCAATCCCTACAATGAAAACCTTGAAAATGAATTTGAATTCCTCTTTCCTAGGCTGCGCATTACTCATGGGAACATCCACTGTGTGTGTGATTGCATGAGTGCACTTAAATCAAATCACAACTAATAGCCAAACTGTCCCTTTCACCTGTTATCTCAAATGGGTCTCCAGTGGATCTGACATGCATGTTGTTAACAGTGGTAAATATCCAGTTGCATGTGAGTTCACTAATTGTGAAATAATTAATAATTAATTCACTGAACTCTCACTAGTGTAAGTTCAGTTACAACTAGTACAACCGATCTTAACTCACTTAACTGAGTTAAACTACTTCACAACTCACATAACTACACTTATAACTCTATTACAACTTCAAGTCACTTAGTTACAGCTAATGCGACTTCCATGTCCCACCAGTCAACCTTTGAACTCAAATTTCCTATAGATAACTGATTTTCCATTTCAGTTAACTATTTCAAGTAATTATGAGATAATAGATTAATATTTATTGTCCAATTTATTTAAGGGAAAAATATATTAGACACACATTTCTTGTTGACTTTTCAACAATGACCTTCTTTGGGTTGAGCCTCCTAAACCATTCTTCTCCGAAGTAGTGTGTTAAAAGGATATTTATTTCCTCTTGGGATTTCGTGGTGGTCAAGAAGGAGTAGGTTCCAATGTATAATGAGAGTGGTGGCCATATTTCCTTCTTGTCTCAATAGAGCATTCCTCCAACTCCATTGATCGCTATTTGATAAGTCGCCTCTTGGAGTACCAATTTGTATGGTACAAATCATGGAAGGAGATGAGAGGCTTTCATAGCACCATATATCCTGATATAAGTGTCATTCTCCATTAGTTACCAATTCTTGATCCTCTTAATGAAATCCATTTCCTTGTCGATCATGCATGGCGCACGTGTGTAGAAGATGAAATCATATAACAGAGCCATGAAGTGTTTGCAGATCTTTTGGTACTCTATCTTGTACTTGTGCTCCCAGAGCACTTTGCACTATATGGATGGAGGCATCTGCTGGATGCCATGCCCAACCCATATTTGGTTACTAGTGGGTGACACATATGATGTTTATACGATAATATGGCATATGAAAACTCGGGAAGGTATCGGGTTGTTCTTTTACAACTGCAGTGATGGCCTCTTACAAGTTCTCCAATAGTATTTCATCCCAATTGAATGAGAATCCTTTGTCTACATAGTAGTAGATTAATGACATGTATGAAAGGGGAAACTTGGAGTCATCTGGTTCACCGTAAATCCTGCATAACATGGCCACAATGTATTTATAAGGCCTTCTGAGAGCAGTTGTAGGATACCCACCAGTGGGTCTGAGTTTGAACTGCTTATCTGGATTATACCATATGGGTAATAAATCCTTGGATGAATATTTAAACTCACCAAGAAGTTTGTTGTCTAGCTTCTTGGTCCCTCTCTTTAGATGATATCATTTATCCAAGTCTGTAGGATAGAATGATTTTATGGGTTCCCCCCTAGAGTTGTAGAAAAACCTATTCCCCACATCCACATGTTTCATCATCCATGCAATGGCATCGATGCAAGGGAATAAAGCAGTGCAATATGCTAATCTGAATATCCCATAATTTATAATGTTCTAGAAAATATCTAGTTCATCCTAGTCTTCAACATCTTTAAAAAATATCTGATTTTTGAACATTTGATACACATCCCCCCATTTGAGTACATCTTCTCCCTTTTCTAAGAATTCAAAAGTGTCAATGTACATGGCTCCAAAAATATCTGGTTCATCTTCAATTTTTTGGCCGCTTTCGAAGGCTTCATGGAAAGTGCTTTGTTGGTTTTTTTATTTCTCGGAGACATATATGAACTTGAAAAAGTAAAGATGAGATCAATGCAAGGAAATAATCATAATCGATACATGTTCATATAAAAAATAATTTGCCTAAGCATCTTATAATAAATACTCGAGGAATCATTGGTGTTGATGTTGGGTGGAAGGTCATTATCGGACAACAAAAGTATAATGGAAATCATGGTGAACACCTTAGAAAAAACCAAAGTAGAAAAATTCTGGGAGGTTTTAAACCGGAGTAGTTCTTACGAATTGCTCTGATGACTATCAAAAGAGTTAGTTTCAACTGCATTAGTGTACACTAGGAAAGTTAATGGAAAGAGCATCAATGTATACCGACGATGTTTATGTTAAATCCTTTGACAATACCAGAGGATTTTATATCAATTTTTTCGGGGTGATCGAGTGATTTAGTTTTGAGTCTGCCGATGAGGGGAAGCGGTCATATGAATAATCAAAAAAGTTAGTCTTAACTCCTCCATAAGAACCAAGGGAGTTAGTGCAAAATGCCCTGGTGAACATCAGGAAGGTTGGTGGAAAGGATTCAGATGGAACCGAATTTTTTTATATGAAAGTCTATGAGTGAGAGTCGTGTGAAGGGAGAATGGGCACTCAAGTATGGAAACCAGCTAAATTTGTGTCGACTCCTCGCAAGGGTCGAAGACTTTGGTGTGAAGCGTGTCGGCTAAAATTGGAAAATTTTGCAGCAATATCCTCTGTCTAAATATCAAATCCACACTAAGTCTTGGCACATGGTTTTAACCTAATTTTCTAGGTTGAGAACTAAGGTTTTTAAAGGTGGGATCCTCCATGTTCGAGGATTTTTTAGAAGGTTTAAGGAGATTTGAGTCTGCAGATTATGTCTTGTATAACCTGGCTTGAGGCCAGGGTTATATGAGTATCGTTCATGGCCTAATTGTGGTAAATAATGAATCACTAGGAAAGGTAAGGATTGAGGCGTAAAGGTAGGCCGACAGGGTCTGAGGTGTTCAGAGGGAAAATAAAAAAAAGGGAGGGGTAAAGGGTTACAAGACTACTTTGTAGGGTTAATTCCCTTTTAAATGTGCAAAAAACCCTAACCCTACAAATACTTAAAGAGTGAGCACTGAGGGAATAATTGGTGCTCACAGACACTTGGATAATTGTAATTGGAATGATTCTACCGTGTATTTGGTGTACACATTCCTATGCTTTTACCCATTTCTTTGGTCTCTTGATGAATAAAGGTGAAAATGAAAGGGGTAACGATTTACTTTTATAAGTGTTGGGTGTAATAAATGTGACTCGACATTTAGGGAAAAAACCGTTAAGGTTGATGTAACATAATCCAGTATACACCATAGGACTTCATGGGAAATTCTCTAGTTTATACTAGAGAACTTGACACAAAGGGTGGTGGTTCTCATTGGAGAACAAGAAGGGAACTCATCCAGTTGAACTGGAGGAGTTTATATTAACTCACATGGTGGAAAAGGATTATTAGAGGGGTTTAAACGAACTTTTACTATTGTTATAGAAAATTATGGAGGGAACTCCTCTGATGTACACTATAGGAGCTTGTGGTTTTCATTAACTCATCCAAAAATCAAATATTTAACTCAAAATTTTCTCAAGTGCACAAATTTGAAAGATGCAAATTTGGATGAAAAGTGAAGCTTGAAGTAAAATGCTTAGAGTGGTAGGAGAAAACATCAAGAATATGCAATTCAAAGAGTTTTCAATGCCAAAAATAAAGGGGGATCAATTTTATTGGAGAAGATTTGCAAGTAAAATACAAGAAAATGGAGGGTTGTTGGTGTCGGGCATAATAGATAGGTAGTGGAGAGTTTGAATTATGTTTGAAGTCTATTTCACATGTTTTTTATTCACCCACAGATGCTACATGTATAATAGATCTAAGTGAACATCATATGGTTGAACCCCTTCCCATTTTTTAATATGATGATTCAAGAATACATGATTGTTTGCAAAAAACATTCATTCTACCCCATTGTTCCACATCCCCTTGCATTGATAATGATGGTGAAAAATCCTCTTGTGTATACAACCTTAGTTCATATTTTTTACAGTTGGTATACCAAGAGTATTATTTGCTAATAATGAGACACTTCGGGTCACCCCGATGGTTATGCAATGATATCATTTCCCTAAGAGATCCTTTCCACCCCTGCACGCTGACGAAGAGGTTATGAAAGAGGATAACATAATTTGTCAACTTTTTCACCATTTGACGACCACCCTAGAAATGGATCACTTTAAAGCTAATTCAAGTCCTCATGTCCATGGTATGAAACATTCTCCCTCAAATCTAGTTTGTTAGATTCAAGATGAACCCATCAGAGCCACCAACTTGGACCATCTTCTTGAACACTCCCTTGAGGTCGTCCTTCAATCCCCTAGTTTTCAAAACGTTGGTTAGTTTCCCTTACCCCCTAATCATGAACATGGATGTACCTTGGATGAAATTCACTATTCCAATTCTCCTGTGAAGTATGGTATGCAAGCTTATCTACAAATTAACAAAGAGGATTTAAGCCCCCCAGACATGGCACTACATTCACTTAGGAACTAGCTGAAGACCATGTATATTAACCATAGTTTTCAAGTTTCTATTGTTCAGATTGAGGAAAATCATACAAATTTGTCTATGGTAATTAAAACTGATAAGAATTTTTCTATTCTTGGAGGTTATGTTGAGTTGTTCCTCTTCCCCAACCCTGGAAAATTTTGGGATGTGTTTTCAAATACACATATTCTAGAGGGGAAACATAGTAGCTAGGGTTCGTCAACTAAAAGTGAAGAGGTATACACACAACAAACAGTGTTTTCAGAGCAACTAATGATAGATTTCTTACATGAAGGACTATTCTTTGATATTAGAGACCCTCCCAGCGTAGAACTTACCCATTCACAATCAAAACCAACTATGAAATTTATCACATAAACAATTATGACATTCAAAGAATTCCCTTGGGGAAATAAAGTTGTACATCCTCTTAATCCATCCTCTTATTACTGTTTTTATTTGGATGCCCTTGATAGTTTGATCTTTCAACAATTCACCTATGATTATATCCCCATGAATTTTGCAGGCCAAATCCCAATCAGGTACTTGATGGTGGTGATATAAATGTAGGAGGTAGGGAATACGATGCCTCATCCCGTGAGAATAGGATTTTCATGTATGATCAATATTGTACATGGGATGAAGGTAACACTATAGCTCATATATATTGGACCAGACTATTTTTTGTCTCAAATATATCTTTAGTTTTTTGAGAATCTTGTAACCCATGGAATCAATTGAATGCAATCGATAATGTTACTAACCATCACCATGTTAATAAAGATATCCTTTTTATGGTGGGGGGAGATAATTCATATAAAATAACTCATGTTTTTAAAATATCTCATCAAGTGAAATGTAATCCCATGAAGACTTGTCAAGATGATGGGGCACTTCAAACCACACTGATGGTTATGTCAGGTCCTATTTATTTTGTATGGTTTTCCAAGGTCAATGATAACCTCACCATTGAATCTCCCTCTCAAAATTCATTTATGATGGACTACCTACACGATATTCCTTTGGTAGATTTTTTCCTCATAAGTTTCCCCCACCAAACCTCTGACATTCATGACATGTTTTGTGATAGAATTAAGGCATGGATAGAGGGGTCCTACCTAAATAGATTTCCCATGAATTATAACAGTGTTGTTTATTTCCTAAAGAAGAAATGTTTTATTGATTTAATATCATCGATTTGTTATATGTTATTTCTTCATGATTAACTAATAATTACCAAAAATCATATTACTCTAGAATTGCAGCTGCGTGATTGGATACACTGGTATTATGATTTCACATAGCTCATTTCTATCTACTGTAGTATAGGATAGGAGTAGAGTAGGATTAGTTCTCTTTCCTTACATTGTCACTAGATTTATTTTACGATTTCAATAAACTCAGTTGTGGAGGGCTATCGGTGAGATATTAATGCATCACTTTGTGCAGGAATATGTCCCCTATGTCTAGTCCTTCATTGTTTTTTTTTCTTTCTTTTAGTTGTAGGTTAGTTCAATTAAACTCAATTTGGTTCTTGGTTCATACTCTGTAATATATTGTTCTTTATCCTCTATTCCCAATACCATTGAATTCACTGATCCATTTTATTTAAGAAGTCATCTCTTCAAACTTTTGATTACCCATAAATCTAGTAGCTTGTTTGATTTAGATCCTCTCTTATATTACGATAATAGTAGCACCGATCCATAAATATTTCCCAAAGGTTGGGGATCACAATTACCCATAAACCTCTCTGCCGAGGTCTCTTGTGGAAGAATTTCGTGTAATTAATTATATTATTCACACACTCAATGAGGACTAGCCCCAACATGCTAATCAAGTGAGTTCTTAAACCTGATCTCTTCTTAGGAAATTTCTTTGCATCCACTAAATTTGATAATCTTGTGGTTATTCCCTCTGGTCTGATGAACGATAGATCAGTTAGTGTCTTGACCTAGTTCACCCTTTCACATCATCCTCATTGGAATCATTAAATTGTTTGAAGTTGCAAAACATCATTGTGGAATTCTTCTTGCACAATTTTTAGTCGTGCACCTGGATAACTCAACTCATAATTCCACCTTGACCTGGGTTATATATTTTTGGGGCATGATATTTTTTAGAGTGTGKCTTACATGTTTTGTGAACCTATGTCCTTCTCAGAATTCTATGAAATACAAACCCATAATGCAAGATAGATTTTAGGTTTTCAGCTGAGATCAAGTCATACACTCAATCCTCTGATGAAAATCATATTTAGCGAAGAGACAAACTAAGTCCCCATYAGCTTCAAGTCTTCATAAAAGTTGGTATGATATGTGGCCCATGGTAGTTCATATATTTCTTTGTTTATTGGTGGTGTGCTTGAAATCTTATAAGACTAATGCTTTAAATATATCCTTCATGTTGAGTGTAAACTCGTCATTTGTCACATTTAGAGGTTTTAAATTCCTACATTCCCTAAATAGCTCCTTCTCACCTCCTAGGACATAGGGGAAAACTACAAGTTCACAGATGGACCATGATTAGTATCTTCAGGATCGGGCAGGTGAGTATAATGGTACACAGAGTTAGTGGATTTTGAATCATGTATTTATTTGTCCTATGGGCATGACCTAAGATTGGTAACTCCATAATAAAAATCACAAAGGAAGTCTCATGAGGACACAATAGAGACACATAAAATAAAGAATATTTTGAAGAAATATCCCAATAAAAGTATGTTTATTGAAGTCCATAAGGGGGATAAATATAATATTAATGAGCATAATTGAAGTAAACAGACATCCAAATCCCAAAGGGTCAATAGTAGAAAGTAAAAGAGGATAGCAAAAAATGAAGACACGAATGGGAATAACCCACATGTTAATAAGAACATAAGACTATGTTCAAATCATTACATAAGTATTAATCACAATATGAAGTCCACATATGTAGTGTCCCATCTTGGCTAGTATAATTTTGTGACACACGAAGAAGGTGATTTTTGATGGATTATGTATGTCGGACTTATATGTTATGGACTTGGTTGGGTCACTTGACTTGTGAATACTAATATATATACACATATTATATATACATGATTGTATCTCTGCTTATGTGTACTTATATGTCTGATTATGTGTTTTAGATCGATTTTGATTAATAACTTGTTATGTGTATGTTTCTTTTCTACATCCAGTTAGTTACATGGATTAGGATATATGATTGTGACATGGATGATCATTGTTGTGTGGAGCAAATAGTTGATTATGATATAGTGATGTTACATGATTTTCAAAATTAGGTATGCTTAACCTTGTAATGAATAAGATTTGGTAGGGAACTTAGTTACTTTCCTACACAGATGCTTAGATCATAAATGACTATGAATTCATGTGAACATTTGGGTAAAATGTGATTAAGTTAATTCATTATTAATTTTAAATTGATGATCTTAAGCTATGAAATTATGATGCGTGTAGGTCTAGGGAAACAAGAACTTGTGAACAAGACCATTGAATGGGTATGAGCTCACGACCAATAACTTGAGGGAAATGTGAAGTTTTAGGAAGAATAGATGAGAATCCATGGAGGTTATGGCGTGGAGTCCTAAACCCATGGAAGATCAATACGTGGAGTCTTGGATCTATGAAAAATATTAGGGAGACGAGTCCTAAATATACTAAGACATGAAGTATTAGGTACAAGGAAATGAGTTGGAGTCATAATAAGTCTGGAGAGGTCTACAATAGGGGTGCATAATCCCTATTATCCAACATAAAATTTCCACTCAAGGGTACAAATAAACTAGGTAAGCTAACCTAGGTTAAACCTTTGATCAACCTAATTCCAAATTTACCCACTTTTGAGGGGCCTTTGATCCGAAATTTATGAGCAGAATGAAATGAATACAAATTTGTATTGTTAACATAGAGATACAATGAAAAATAAAATAGATACAGTAAAACTTGGCTTCCATTCAATAAAGAAATGTGCTGAAACTGTAAAATGCAGACTGAAACAAGCTTGCTAGAATGGTGGCAGTTTATCTCTGAGAAGAGATGTGACGGTTGCGCTCATTTGCAAGAATATGAGTAAAATGAGGCTCCAAAGGCCATTTTACATCAAACATGAATGTAAAAACCCTATAAATCCAAAAACCTAACCCTAGGAGATGAAGCACCAAAAGTCATGTGGGTACCGTTGGGGTAAGTTGGTACATCAACTTCTCAGGGTCATAACTTTTGCATATGATCTCTGTTTTAGGCACATGATAGCCCATTGGAAATGTGTAATACCCCAAGGATGAGCCCCAATTGTAATTATGAATTGTAAACATGTTTGTTAGGCTGGTGAGATGAGATATAATAAGCTAGGAGGCTTATGTGAGGATTAGGCCAGGAGCATGTTTTGTACATGTAATTATGCACTTTGTTAATATAAAAACATCGTTGCATGTAGACCGACCATGAAGAAACATTGATGGGGGACTAAGCTTCCACAAGGTTGGGTAAGGGAGGAGGCTAAGTGTGTGGGCCTAGGGGCTAAGCTAGGGGGATTACCTCTAAAGGAGATAATAATTTATTATTATTTCCCAAACGCTAATGTGGACAATTTACCAAGTGTTGTCCTAAGTTCTTTGAAAAGGAACGTGTGCAAAAGGGAATGCATGCAGCTCCAAGAAGACAAGTGTCAACCTAGGTGCATGCAGTTAAAAGTTGAAGCGTCGACTATGTTGGGGGTGGGCGGGTCATTCTTCCATCCTCCACCTGAGTCTCTTTGCCATTCCCCATCCTTCGTGAATTACATTTAGCTCTGCGATCGAACTCTGCATTGATTCCTTGTCACACACCCTAAAACCAATGGCAAACTCATGGACCGAGTCACATCTTTTGTGAAGCCTAAGCATCCCGTAATTGTCTATGCCATGTGTGTTATAACTATGGGATGTTGTGGCCATGTAGTCCCTTGGCTGAGTGTGATTCATTGTCATCATTTGTTCCTTGTTGAGCCTTGTTGTTGTCCTCCTTGTTCTGGAACAGAGTTGAAGAAGCAGGTTGTCAAGCCTGTGTACAATACTCTCTCTAGGTGAGAGAGGTGGTCGTGGTGGAAGAAGTGGGTTGTCAGGCCTGTGTGCAACACTCTTTCTAGGTGAGAGAGGTGGTTGTGGTTGAAGAAGCAGGTTTTCAGGCCTGTGTGTAACACTCTCTCCATGTGAGAGAGGTGGTTGTGGTTGAAGAGGCAAGTTGTCAGGCCTATGAGCAACTCTTTCCATGTGAGAGAGTGTGTTGTGGAAGTGATTTCTCCTAGAAGGGGTCCCATAGCTGCTACAGAGCTCTGAGAATTCTGGTCTGGCCTATTGTTGAAGCCCAAGGCAAGGGAGGTGAAGTAGTCGATGGACTTTCCTGTGTGACAGTGAAGGTGTATACTCCTAGGGTCGGACATGCATGTGGGGAATGAGATTTTGTGGGCAATGGGCATAAGTGGCTCCTGGGAGAGAATTATTCCTCATAAACTATGTGTCTTCCTGTTGACCTTGCCTAGCCTAGGATTCCATTTCCCAATGGAGCTTAGTCCCATCTCGGGGGTGACCTACTGCTAAGAGTGATGAGTAGTCTGGTCTAAGGTTGGGAGGTTCATGGAAGTTCTGCACACAGTTGGTGGTGTTATTCTAGTTGAAAGATAAGTTTAATTTATTTTCTTAATTTTATGTTATGCATACCTATGATGCTTGAATGTTATCATGTATTCCGTTGCGTATATGAATTAATGTCTATTACATTTTAATATGAATAATATCATTAACTCTGTGTTATGTGTTTTATTTTGATTAAAATGCATGTTATATATGAAAGTGTAAATTCCGCAGTGGTAGCATTACCCGGTCTCTGTGTTGGTCGTGGATGATACAGTTTGGTCTCGAAGCTAAGTACAACTTCTGAGTAGTGGCATTGCCTGGGTTGTTGGTGGTTGAGGATGTTACAATATGGTATCAAAGCCTAGGTTTCAACACTGAGCCTGGATGGGCCATGTTAGTGGAAGTTGAAGAAAAATTTTCGGAATGAATTGTTGTTGAAGTAGACAAAATTCAAGTTCAGAGCCAAGGTTTCAACGTAAAACTTGGATGGACTGGGTAAGTGGTCATTGGAGCCAAGGTTTCAAGAAGTTACCTTGGTCGTGTTACAAATATCAGAAGGAATAACGGTATCGTAAAACCACAACAGAAGTGGTGTTGGGCCACAGAGTAATGTGGACCTTAGGATCTATTCGGGAGAAGGAGAATCCTTCACAACGGTTAGATATGGTAATGTTGCGAGGCAGTTAGCCGTGAATTCCTTTGGAAATTCGTAGAGTAACAGAGTCTGTTCTGTGCTGTAGGATCTGTTCGGAAGGAAGGGAAATACCTTACAACCATCAGATCTAGGGAAGGTGCAAAAGAGTTAACTCATAAGAACTTCTAAATTCATGAATTCAGTGAATTMTGATGCCAGAAACAGGAGAAGGGTTGAAGCCCAAAGCTCCTAAGTCCTGAGGAGAGATATGCACCATAGATATGGGGAGAAGCCTGACTATTAGATCTTAAGGAAKATCGTAATTTCAGAGTTCGAGGATTAGGAGAAGAGAGATGTGTTGATGCACAAACTTCTGAAGCCCTGAAGTGGATCTACACCGTAGATATAGAGAGGAGAGATTGATCRTTGGATCAAGCCAATGTTAAAAGGTCAAATGTAGTAGTGAAGGGATAAATCTCTCAAAAAGCCGAAGTAGTGGGCCATGATGACGACACTTGGATCGATGTGGACACATGGGATGTGTGCCACGTGTCAGTGGGTTTTGAACCCATGGAATATTGAAATGACATTTGAAACCTAATGCATGTCACCCATCTGAATGGGCCACGTGTCAGTCACTAGTATTCCACCACGTGGCTTTCCGTATGAGCAGGGCTAGTGGGGCCGAGGTTACGTAACGTAGTTAAAGGTTGGAGGACCCACACTAGTGTTGATCATGATACATCCAGATCGACAGATAAGAGGAATTGCGAGGACCCAAGTTGCATGGAAGTTAATTATCCAAGGTGGTCCTGCAATCCAAACCATTGTTTCATCGAGGGGTTATGTGTCAGCATCAGAAGAATTGCGGGACGAAAGGCGGATTACTCCAAACCACTACTGCATGCCCCCGCAATTGGAAAACGTAAGTGATGTGATGTAATGACATCACCAAAGGTGACATGGAAGGGTTTGGAGATTAAAGGTTGGATGTGTGGATGTGAAATCCTCCAAAGCCCCGAAACTCTGAAGATACGAAGACCCAGAACTAAGACACCTGAGGTTCCATAGTAAGTGTCAGTCATTGGATGTTGAGTAGATGTGGACAGTTGATCCTCCCTATGTCTCGAGTTCGGTAATATGGAACTCTAAGAGATTGTTGTGTGGTTCTTTGAAAATTTTCGAAAGATGAAGGCCCGAGTAAGCACCTAGTGATCTAGCGCTTGGTCATGGCCTACGATCACATGGATTGGGGACTGAGAGAAAGGGGCTAGTGCTCGAAAATTATTACAGAGCAGAGAAGAGCTCAGAAAGAAAATGAAATCTAAATGTTTTCTTAAATCAGATTGGTCTGAATGCGTAAATTGGTGAAGTATTGAATAAGTTTCAATTTTGTCTCTTCTTTGAGTTTTTGAGTGGAAGCAGTGCACATTGTCCACAAGGAGTACGTTGACAGAGGCAAGTTAACCTCGAAAAATATTAGGAGAGATATTGTTGAACCTTCATCAGCAGAAGTGAAAGGAGTGCACAAGAATAACTCTATGTTGAGTTTAGAGAGAGATAGAGTCATTGAGAACTCTTTAGGGTTCTTCCAGGCAAGCATAGAGAGAGTTTAAGTGTGCACAGAGAGAACTCTTTGTCAAGTTCAGGGAGAAGTGTATCAAAGGAAGATACTCATAGAGTTGTTGAACACTCTGTAGAAAATGCTCTGCAAGGTGTTCTTTGAGCAGAAGGTTGCCAGGAGGGCACAAACATTTCCTTTGAAAGGAAGTAGAAGGGCCGATACCCTTAGGAGACTGAGTAAATCGAAAATATCAGAAGAGATAATGCAAGGAGTGTGTGGGAGACAGACTCATTCTAAGTCCTAAAGCTCAGATGAGATAAAACTTACGAGACAAAAGACGAGATCCATGAGGTGGACTCACAGGAGAAAGGTCAAAGGCCGAAGCCTTTGAACACTGAAAAAATCTTCCAAGGCGGAAGAAGTCAAAATATAAGGATGAGGAGAAAAAAAAGCTATCATATCGGTTGTGGGAAGGAGCCAGGACCATTAGATTAACATCCAACAAAACAAAGGAAATAACCAAATTAAATATTGGTCGTTGATCTGAAGTGGACGTGTAGTAGAAGATTTGCCACTCCGAGGAAATTCACTCTGGATATTTGTGTGTGTGGAGACGTGAGAAATCCCAAAGGCTGGAGAGTCAGAGTTCATCAGAACTGTCCAATTGTTGAGGACATGTGTCAATAGATCTTCCACTCCGGAAGATTGTCATATGGGGAAAAGTAGATAGTTGAGAGTTGAAACTCACGAGGGCCAGAGAGACAGAATCAACCGTAGTCATTGATTTGGAAGGGAGCCACGTGTCGATAGATTGTGTAGATATAGGATTGTGTGTGGAAGGAGGAAAGAAGGTAGAAAATGGAGGATAGATAGCAGTCATTGATTGCAGATCATCACCAAGGGATTGGAGATCCATGGACTAGTTGGATTGTGAGGCCAGAACTTTCTCGGACGTTAAAAATCTGAGAGAGAGACACAATTTATACCACAGTTTTAACAAAGTGATGTGTGGCAGCTGGAGGTGAATTGCGGGGAAAAAAGTGGGTTGGCCTAAAACCACTCTTGCCCACACCCACAATCACAATTTTCCATAAGGTCATAGCCCAGGGTCTTATGAAGGAAAGGGATAATGAAAAAGTGGCAAGCGCCTGAAACTTGGAGTTTTGGAAGTGCACATGAATAGCCTGTGGGTCTCTCAGGACCTACACATAGAAGGAAAGAAGACCTGTGTAAGGTTAATAGGGGTCTAGCAAAGGCTCTAAGAGTCAATCCGACTCAGCATTTTGAAAGATCGTTTGATCAAGAGGTCAACAGACCTCGCTGAGGTAGGGGAACTACGTCGAAAGTTATCAGGGAAGAAATAGTCATGTATAGTGACTACAATGAGAGCACAAGAACATTCAGGAATCTGGGAAGAATTGAAGACTTTTGGGTTCAGCAAGAAAAAGTTGCACTTGGGAAAGAAGTTGCTGCAATTTCTGTGGCAACAAGTATGTTATGGCTTGTTGGGTCAGCCAGAGGAAAGAATGCTTGTGTGTTTTCAAGTGTTGTTGGTGATGTTGTTGCATAAGGAGGGAAGCAACAAAGAGATGAAGTGTTGGTTATAAGTTTGATAAAAGAAGCATGGAATCTTTTACTTCCATCAGACATTCAGGTAGTATAAAATTTATTAATGGCAGACATGCAGGTATGAGTTTTTATTACTCTTTTTGCATAATTGTTGAAAGGAAATTTAGGCAAGAATTTCCTCAGCCAGAGTTATTTTATAAGATCAGATGATTATATTATTGAATGCTTACCAGTGGATGTGGTAAAGGCTAGAGGCTTGTATAAATTCAAAGATTTTTAGCTTCTGAATGCACACACTAACATAGTAGAATGTCATGTTAATTTGGTTATGGTGTAATAACCAAAGAATTAAAACATAAGAACTTGTTATAGGAATGAATGTCAGTAAGCTAGTCATGTATGAGACTAGGACATGGTTGGATATGGCAAGGTATGGATATGGAAAGGTTATGATCCACACATGTACTAAAAGCTTCCTACCTTTAAATAAAACTTGGGCTGCAACCTTTTTGCTAACACTAATGAACACCACAGAATTATATTCTTGGTGTAGTGTTTGGGTCGAAAAGGAAGGCATCCAATTAATTGGGAAGAAAATAGGAAGTGTGTGGAGAATGTGTCAACACATTGGCCATAATTCCAGTTTATGGATGGTGAGATACATGATTGAGATAAAGAGCATTATGTAATTCAATGCAAGGTGTGTTGAATAAGTATGCAATGATAATTGCACTCATGCATAGTAAGAGATAGAATTGTGTACTAAATGCAATGGTTGAATGAGTTTTGTAAGTACATGCATATATCTTATTGCATGGAAATAATTGTTACTAACAACTGAAATGTTGTTAACTCATGAAGTTGAGGACATCTCAAGGAGGTGTTAGACATTGCAACAGGAATTTGCAAGTCAAGTAGTCACGTGAGCATTGATTACAAGAAATTTTCTTGTTCAGAAAAAGAAGTAATGAACTTACATATATTACTGTGAACATGCATATGCATAGAATGATGAGTCATTCCATTTTATTAAATTGTTGGGTAATTATGATTGAATTGCTAGATGCAGACAATTCTAAGTTCACTGCATATGGTTCTGTACATATTGCAATTGAATTATGATGTACAGGAAATACTGACAATTGTTGGTAGTATGTAAGATGAAGCCTTGTAGGAAAATGGTATGCAATTTGGTTCCTATGGAAAAACACAAGGATGGTTGCATTCATAATATGGAAACAACCAAGATGAATTATGAAACAAAATTTCATATTTTGGGAAAAAAGTTGAATTCCCTTTTGAACTAATTGGAGTTCCTAAAATGAATTCTTTTATGTTTTCTCATGATAACTACATATGGGTGATGCAGATGTGATGATTAAAGTTAGAATGTTGACTACAAAGAGTAGCTCTGGGAAGATGTCGATTGGAGACCTATGAGGGAAGTTGGAACTCCTCGAGCCATGGTGCTCTAAGAAATACGGTCTGGCCTGTTGCTAAAGCCCAAGGAAAGGAAGGTGTAACAGCCGATGGACTGTGTGACAGTGAAGTTGTACACTCCTAGGGTGGACAGGCATGTGGGGAAGAGAGACCATTGTTTGGAATGTTGTTGGGGTTTGGTACCTTGGCCTAGACCATGATGATATGGAAGTCCTCTCAATCAAAAGATAAGTATCAATTCTCTATTCATTGTATGTTATGTATCTCGTAAATCGTATACAGGTTATAATGTTATTAGAATTGCCTGTATATATATTGCATGTATGTTCTAATATTGCTTCTAAATGAATAGGTGTACAAGAAGAGTGTTTATGTCTATTGATTCATAGCACTGTTGAGAGTTTATCAATGGATGGAACATCGTGGATCTACAACCATTCAGTGCTTTCAAAGAGGTTTAATTGAAGCATGTAACAAGGAACAATAAGCTGAATGCTTTCCTGAAGCAACTCTATGGAATAGAGCAATTGAGTTTCAACTGCAGTATGGATACCATAATTGGTGCTTGAAAGTAAAGCTGGATAATGGGCTTCCAATAGTTAAGGATTGGAGCTTTTGAATAATTTTTGAATTATATATGTGTAAGTAAGTTGCACTGAGGAAAGTGCAAAAATAAGGGGAGGGGATTGTAACACCCCAAGGGTGAGACCCAGTTGTAATTATGAATTGTAAACATGTTTTTTATCCTAGTGAGCCGAGATATAATAAGCTAGGAGGCTTATGTGAGGATTAGGCTAGGAGCCTGGGATGCTAAGGCCAGGAGCCTATTTTGTACATGTAATTATGCACTTTTTTAATATAAAAACATCGTTACGTGTAGACCGACCACAAAGAAAGAGTGATGGGGGACTAAGCTTCCATAAGGTTGGGTAAGGGAGGAAGCTAAGTGTGTGTTCCTAGGGGCTAAGCTAGGGGGATTACTTATAAAGGGGATAATAATTTATTATTATTTCCTAAAGGCTAAGGTGGACAATTGACCAAGTGTTGTCCTAATTTCTTTGAAAAGGAACGTGTGCAAAAGGGAATGCATGCAACTCCAAGAAGACAAATGTCAACCTGGGCGCATGCAGTTAAAAGCTAAAGCGTCATATGTGTTGGGGGTGGGCGGGTCATTCTTCCATCCTCCACCTGAGTTGATTTTCCATTCCCCATCCTCCGTGAGTTCTGTTTATCTCTGTGATCGACCTCTATGTTGATTCCTTGTCATGCACCCTGAAACCAGTGGAAAACTCGTGGAATGATCTGCATCTTCTGTGAAGCATGAGCATCATGTAATTGTCTATTTCGTGTGTGTTATAACTGTGGATTGTTGTGGGCATGCAACCCCTTGGCTGAGTGTGATTTGTTGCCATCATATGTTCCTTGCTGAGACTTGTTGTTGTCATCCTTGTGCTGGAACGGAGTTGAAGAAGCGGGTTGTCAGGCCTGTTTGCAACACTCTTTCTAGGTGAGAGAGGTGGTCATGGTTGAAGAAGCAGATTTTCAGGCCTATGTGCAACATTCTCTCTAGGTGAGAGAGGTGGTTTTGGTTGAAGAAGCAGGTTGTTAGGCATGTGTGCAACACTCTCTCCAGGTGAGAGAGGTGGTTGTGGTTGAAGAGAAAGGTTGGAAGGCCCGTGAGAAACTCTCTCCAAGTGAGAGAGTGTGTTGTGGAAGTGAGTTCTCCTAGAAGGGGTCCTGTAGCTACTACAGAGCTCTGAGAATTCTCGTCCGGCCTGTTGCTGAAGCCCAAGGCAAGGGAGGTGAAGCAGCCGATGGGATGTCTTGTGTGACAGTGAAGGTGTATACTCCTAGGGTGGGATAGGCATGTGGGGAATGACACTCTGTGAACAGTGGGCATAAGTGGCTCCTGGGAGAGAATCCTTCCTCATAAACTAGGTGTCTTCCTATTGACCTTACCTAGCCTAGGATTCCCTTGCCTGGTGGATCTTAGTCCCAGCTCGGGGGTGACCTACTACTAAGAGTGATGAGTAGTGTGGTCTAAGGTTGGGAGGTTCGTGGAAGGTCTGCACACAGTTGGTGGTGTTATTATAGTTGAAAGATAAGTATAATTTATGTTCTTAATTTTATGTTATGCATACCTGTGATGCTTGAATGTTATCATGTATTCTGTTGCACATATGAATTACTCTCTATTACATTTGAATCCGAATGGTAGCAGTAATTCTGTGTTATGTTTTTTATTTTAATTAAAATGGATGTTATATATAAAAGTGTAAATTTCGCAGTGGTATCATTACCCGCTCTCTGTGTTGGTCGGGGATGCTACAGTTTGGTCTCAGAGCTAAGTACAACGTCTGAGTAGTGACACTTCCCATCCTATAGGTGGATGGGGATGTTACAAAATGTCTATCCGAGGACTACACATTATACCATCAAACTCTAACTTTATCTACAGTGTGACTATGGCGGGCCCAAAAAATGTTGTTTAGGGCCTCAATATGGCCCCAAAACTTTAGGACCTAAAAAGCTAGAAAAAAACTACCAAGATGAGAACTAAAACTGCGAAGATGAAATTTGTATGTGAGCTAGTTGGAATAGGAGGTAATGGTATCCATTGCATTGAGTTCCTGCATTAGATTAGGAAATTTATTCTGAATTTGTCCCTGGGTGAGACACTTTCCTTGGTGCAGGAGCTACCCTGCTTTGACAACATGATAACGCTGAAAATTATGTTGGCAAGTTAGCTTGACCTGTATGTCCACAATATGATCAGTGGATTCCTATTCCATGCATTCAGGTTTGAGCTCAGTTAGTGTCAACTATTCTTCTACCTTTGAGGTGTCCAATAATGGTTGAAAGTATGGCCGAAGGAATTCCACCTTAAAAACTGGGTGCAAGCCAAGGAAGGGGGGAATGTTGATCAAAAGCATTATCACACATAGCCTTGGTGATGGTATAAGGTCCATAACAGAGTGGATTAAGCTTTTGATGGAGTCTTGTAAGGAGTTCTTTCTGCAAGTGAAACCAAACTTTATCTCCCACATGAAACTTGTGTGTCACCTGATGTTGATCATGGCATTGCTTGTACTTGGCATTGGACTTCTGCAAAATATCCTAAACCTGTTGGTGGATGTGATGGATCTTCTCAATGAATCGGGTAGCTTTTTCAGCTTTAGTTTGAGCATGGGATGAGTTTGCCTAGGTGGCCTCAAGGGGTAGTGCAACATCCATGGGACCCAATGGTTGAAATCCAAAACCCACCTGAAAGGGACTGTGGCTAGATGATCTATGTATGGCTCTACTATAGTTGTGTTGAACATAGGGAAGAATCTCATCCCATGTGCGAGGAGGCTTGGAATTGTACATGCACAGGATATGCACGATCATCCGGTTGATGACTTTGTTTTGTCTATCTATCTAGGGTGGAAGGCAGTGGATTTGGTGAGCTTGGTGTCCAACAGTGACTAGAGGCTGGACCCGAATGTGCTAAGAAACTAACTATACCAATATGAGATAATGGTTTGTGGTATCCCAAAATGTACCCACACTCGTTTGAATAAGATCTTGGCAGTGGCCTATGCTGTGATGGTCTTCTTGTAGGCGGCCAAAATTTCCATTTTAGAAAAATGATCAGACACCATAAAACATAGTCATTTCCCCACTTGGTTAACATAAGGCCTGACATGTAGTCCATCGAGATGGAATCCTAGGGACTTTTAGGAGTAGGCAGAGGGGTCTAAATTATTTATTTCTTAATGGCAGGTTTGGAAATGGAACAGGTAGTGCAGGAACTGATATATTTGCTGAGATCTTATTGAAGTTTCAGCCAATATAAATGTTGTTTCAACACGACCATTGTCTTTTTACGCTGAAGTGTCCTGCCACCTGACTGTAGTGGGATTCCCAAATCATCTTCACTCGATCTCTTGATGGAACACAAAAATGGCCTAGATGGAAAAATAACCCATCCTGAAGATGAAAATTAGTGACAACTGTGTTTGTGCCCAACATCTGGTAGATGGAAGCAAATTCAATATCTCTCTCATAGAGTTGGGGCCATCCAAAGGTCTTGTGGCCGCAAGCGTTTAGCACCATGGTGAGTGTTGCAACTGGAAAGAGGCTAAGGAAATCAACAACGCAGTTGGTGCTTCCCATATTATACTTTATGTTTATATGGAACTGTTGCAAGTGTGTGGACCACTTATAATGGTGGTCATTCTGCAATTTTCCCTAAGTTTGCATGAGCTGTAGCGACTTATGATCGGTGTGGATGATTGTCTCCTTCCCAAGAATGTAATGCCTCCATCGGTGACATGATTGTACAATGGAATACATTTCTTTATCATAATTAGGGTACTTACATATGGAATCTGATAGTGTCTCACTATGATAGGCCACGAGGTTCTTGTGCTAAGTGAGAACTGCGGCCGCAACATAGTCTGAAGCATCGGTCTCAATCTCAAAGGACTATTGCGGGTCAATTAATGAAAGCACTAGGGATGATCATAAGTGCTACTTCAAATCATTGAATGTTTTCTATTGTGATAGGACCTAAATGAACTTTTACTTACCACCACCCCTGGTTACTTGGCTCAGGGCCCATGCAATATGGGAGGATCCCACATGAACCTGTGATAGAAATTTCAAAGGCCTAAAAAGCTTTGAAGCTCAGTGAGTGTGGTTGGGTCTGGATAGTCACGAATGACCTAGATCTTGGATGGATCCACATGCACCCCATGCTCATCAACAATGTATCCTAGGTATTGGATCATGTCCATGCCGAAGGAGCATTTTTCCAAATTTTCATATAGCTTGTGCTTCCGCACAGTGTGCAAAAGATGTTGAATATTCTGCAAGTGTTCTGCCCAATTCTTGTTGTAGATGAGGATGTTATCTAGATACACCACCACAAAAGAATTTGTGAAAGGATGCAAGATATCATCCATCATCCTCATGAAAGTTGTTGGGGCATTTATCAAACCAAAGGGCATGACCAACCATTCAAAAAGACCTTCTTTGGACTTGAAGTAAGTTTTCCATACATCCGTCTTCCCTATTGGGACCTGATGGTAGCTAGACTTGTAATCAATCTTACTGAAGTATTTTCCCCCTTGATTTGGTCAAGGAGATCATCGATTCAATGAATCAGGTACCGATTCCTGACTGTGATTTTTTTTAGGGCTCGATAATTGATTCGGAGTTGCCAGGTCCTGTCTTTCTTCTTCACAAGAATGATTGAGATTCCACACGGTGATGAGCTGGGTCGGATGTGCCCCTTTTGGAGTAGTTCTTGGATATGATGCTTTATCTCCTCACTTTCTAATAGAGAGTGATGATATACTGGCCCATTGGGTAGCGGTGCACCTGTTACACATTATTTTGGTCACCTCAATGATCACCTGACAACATATGTTCATGTTCCCTAAAAATATTAAAAGAGACTTTCTCCATGGTAAAAGTGATTTTCCTTCCTCTGCCAAAAACCATATGAAGGAAGGTCATCTCACCCTGCTATATGCATGGGGTGAAACGATTCTTGAATGTTGCACTCTGCTCTAAACCTGGACTGTGACGTCATCACTGGCTGCTTGTGAATAGGGTGTGACGATGCTTAAAGCATGGGAAAAGTCAAATTTCATGAATGTTCTAGAGGAGGATCTTCTAGAAGATGAGGTGGCCTCCGATTGGTTTGGATCTTACTTGCTTCTCTGATTTGGTGGGATCATCCTAATCTCCTTATCCATATCTCCTTCACACTATATAAGGAGGGATCTCTCATGGAAAAGGCTAAGGTTGAATAGGCTAATATTTGTATGGAGAGTTCTACTTCAGATTATGCTTGAGAGCTTTTCTTTAGTTCTTCAAGTTAGATTGTGGACCTTCTTCATTCAAAGCATTGGAGAAAAGGCGTGTGTTGAAGAAAAGATCCATTGAAAGGGGACCTTGCAACATCAAGGCACGGGTTGTATTCTCCACTTTCTATTCACTTAATACAATAATGAATTTCTTCCCTATATAAGAATCTTGCCTTCTATTGTATAATTCCTCGATCATATACATAGACTTCATTAGAATACATGTATCTTTGTTTTCCTTCTTTGTTGGCTTGTGATTCTTAGATAGGCTTACTATTTTGCAAACTCAAGGAATGAGCTACAAAGATGACACTATCAAGGACAAGCATCGTTTAAAAGTTATGTCACTTGTAACTCATTAAACTAGTTCATATAATGATGAAGTTTAAGGATAAGTGTTCATTCTGTTCTGTTTTTTTCTAGTTTCCTGTGGAATCTAGGGAGATATGTTTATGTATGCATTTACCAATTAATCTGAGAACAAAATTGGCAACCATACTGGGGATATGACCTTCTATTGGTTTTTCCCCTCTTATTTTCTTTTAGCCTACCTTCTTTTGGTTAAATTCAGTCTCTGAGTTTGTGGGTGATCCATATAGATTCTCTGGGTCTGAAGGTTCAGTAAGATTTTTTTTCTATCTTTCCATTTTACTCTAGTTACAGAGATCATCGCACTATACTATATAGACAGACTGTGATGATCCTCTGATGTCGCACTCTACTGGTGCAGACCAGTGCGATGACATTGCATTGTACCCTATTGGCAACATGCGACGACCCTAGATCGTCGCACTGTGCTCCACTGCAACCTGCGACGATTCCTGTAGGAATTGTTGGAGAGAGCCCAAAAAACAATTTCACCCAATTTTTCCTGAATTTCCTGGGATGAACTTATGATACCGGTGATTGATTGATTTATAAGTTTGAAGCTTGCATTTGGTTGGTTTTTAGGAATTGAAAGTTTTTCTTTGTAATTTTGCAAGCTTTGCTTTTGATATTTGTCACAAGGGTATAATCTTTGGATCTTGGTCCTGAGTGCTTGTTTGACAAAGGGTCTTTGATTTGGTTGAAGTTTTGGATTGTTTTACTTTCCTGATTGTTTATTGATTGAGAGACATTTTTTTTTTCATTTGACAAAAGGCTTTCCTATCATTTTCATTTTTGTTTACATTATGGGTTTGATTTGGGAATTGTGTTGAGAATGTGTTAATTTTATTAGATTACGCTTTATTTTCTTCGTTATATCTCTGCTCTGATTTGAGAAAGAAAGAATGAATTCATTCTTATTTTTAGTGACTTTTCACAAGAAAATTATTGCATTCAAAATATTTGTTAAAGGAGAAAATTGGAAAATTTTTTAGTTTTTGATTATTTGGGATTTTGTTCATTCAAAAATTGAGAAATTGTGTTTCGTAGATTTTGTATTTAAAAAAGAGGTACCTTCTCCCCACCATAATTAGAGTTCATCAAATTGAAATATTGCATATTCATCTCTTCTTTCATTTTATTGGGTCAAGGTCACATACGTCATCAGTTTCATTTCCGTCTCCCTTTTGAGTAAACAACAACCTTTAAAATACAACGTAATTTTAAAATTTATTAGCAACTTTTATTTTCTAGAAATTATCTTTACCAACATTAGATAGGATATCTCTTTGGAATAGGTTGAAAGGCACACTCTCCAAAGCATCAAAACACACAATAGTATCTTGTAATAGGGAGAGTTCAAATCCACTTGCTACATTTTATCCTGGGAAGCCCTTCTAACACAAGGGTCAATCATGAGGTCGCATTAGGACTTGCAGAGTTACTCACCCCACTTCGTCGGTCTTAGTGTAGAGATTGCGCATATTATTGGGGGTCACTTGAGAAGAAAATCCTGTGGGGACCTTCTCGAGTTGATTTCGGGCTAGATACCCTGCCTTTGCATGTGGATTGGACTGTCGACTGTTTCTCCAGACATCATTGTTGTAATTGGTAACCTTAGTGACCTATCTCTTTAGGGTCTTTACACAAGGTGAATATGGAGGGGAAAGTCTTCATGGTACCTGGAATCGATGTTGGCCGAACTCACTCGGGCTACTTGAAGGATATACCCACGATTATGTGTGGGAGATTGCACCAAGGTGTAAGTCTGTTAAGTAGGTCATCGACGTAAATTTTCCACCCGCTTTATCCCAGCCCCTTCTTGTCTTGATTTCGCGATGTTGGATTTCATCACCAACTAGTGACTTCGAAATAAGAAGGTTTTTTTTCTTGGTTTGATTTCTATATTTTATTAGTGAGTGTTGTTTGTTTCTCTAGTTGGCCATAGATTTGTTTCGTTCTTTATTTGGTGCGGCCAACATCGACCCTTGCCGTTCACGTAGGATGCAAGGGATACCTCCGGAAGATCCAAAAGGTTACCTCCCTTTCCTTCCTAACTCACCAAAGGGATCTCTTGAAGGAGCAGTCAATAATGAAGCAACCTTTGATATTGGAAGTTCAACTCCTTTAGAGGAATCGTTACTTCCCCCAAATCCGTTATTGAGTGTTATACAAGATCCACATTTGCTCCGGATGAATTCATCTAGAGAACTTGTTGTTGACGAAAATATTGAAGTACCTATTGGAACTAACACCGAGTCAGGAGTAGACGATCCACTTTTTCAGAGTGAGTCATTTAGAACCCCAGTTCATACTACTGGAGTTTCTTGGAAAGACTCCTCGAGACACGGTATTTTTGATAAACTAGCATTCCTGGCAGCGCAAATGCCTATGACTTCTGCTACTTATTGTTGGCCCTTGACCAAGTTTTGAGGATCCTTGGTCACGTTTGACCTATTTTTGGGACTTCGATAGGCTGTCAATGATGGAGCGCAAGTCGAAGCGAAGATCGTGGGATCTCGACCCCTTTTTAGGGCTTTTTGGCTTTTGGGCTTAGGTAATGGGGATGGGGATGTCGACGCATGGGTTTACCCATGTTTAGGAACTTTTTGTAATGTATAAATAGAAGTCTAGGAAATGTAAGAGGAGGGGGGAGAAGAGGTTTTTGGTGCTATGCTAAGTGCAAGAGATGGTTGTAATTTCTTTGTGCATACTATGTGAGATTTGCAAGGCTAAGTGCAAGTGATTGTAAGAGACTGCAAAGAGGATTTGTGTTGTAACTCAAGGAAGGAGGATATAGCGGAATGCACGCAGATCTCCTGTCCTAAGCGAAGTAAGATATCATGGCTCTATGCATGTATAAGATTGAAAAAAAGAAATAAAGAAGAAGAGTTGGTGGACGTAGCCCCAGGGTGGGGGTGAACCACGTATATCCTGCATTGTGGTTGCTTTATGCTTTATGGTTGTTCTCTTGTTTATGTGGTTAAATGCTTAGTGCATTGATATATGCTTAGAAGAATTTAATATGGTAGCTTAGTGATGAATAATGTGAATGAATGCTAGATCTGATCTATGTTGGTATGCTTAGTGCTTGAATCTATTGGATCTATGTGAATACTGCACTGATCTATTATTAGGGTTTAGCTGCACTGTAAACTAAGACTGAATATTAATGAACTATAACTGCTAAGTGCTCTGTTAAGGTGTTACAATCACATATTTGTGTCACAGCTAAGGTTGCAGACATCTGAGTCCTGCAACCACCCCTGCATCTACCTCGGGTGAGACTTCATCTACTTCGTAGGTGTTTCTGAAAGTGTTGGTAGTTAGGGTTTTGTTGGTGCGTTGTTGTAAGTGTTGAACCTTGGGTCTGCCCCTGTGCCAACAAATGGTTCCATTTTCGGGACCTGAAACTGTGATTGTTGGGAACTGAAGGAGAGAAAGATCCATGCGTAGATATGTTTCCCTAGTGTGCAGTATTCTACTTGACCTATGAAGCTCTGTGCCAAGAAGAAGAGTTAGTTTTGAAGAAAAGAGGTAAGACCTGAAAGCTTTGTGCTTTGATAAAAGTAAAGTAAGATTTTTTTGTTAAAGAGGTAAGATCTTAAAGATTTGTGCTCTGATAAAGGTAAGAACAGTAAAAAGGTTTGATTGAAAAGGTAAGATAAGTGGAAATTTTTGTTTCAAAAGTATGGATCTAGGTATTTTTGATAAATTTTATCCTATCTTGAAAAGTAGGGCAGGATCCTAGATAGAAGTTTTTGCAGGTTAGATATTATGATCCTAGTGCGCAGTACAGGAAAGGTTAGGGATCATTTCAAAGAAAGAGAGGATTAACCCTTTGTTACAGTTGCATAAGGCCAAGGCATCTTGCTAAGGAATGCCCTGGTAGAATACCTAGTTGTCTTTGTTGCAAAGCTATAGATCATGAAGTTTTGGATTTCCTTAGAATGATTGCTAAGCTTGACAGAATGAATATGAGACAAGAAAACCCTGAGGAAGGTCAAGAAACTGAGACCATGGCAGAACCCCAAAAAGAATCAGAGAATGTATAGCTAAAAATGAAAGAAACCCTGAATGATCAAAAGAATGTCAACTTGTCAGAGATATTCAAAGGAAACGAGTGCACAGAAGAAAGAATAGGAGACTTCAACATTGACTGTGTCCTGGATGAAGAAACATAGGTAAATATCATGACATAAAGAACTTGGGAAACTTTAGTGTTATCAATGAAATTTTGTTCGCACATGGTTACAAGAACTCAGCATCGTTAAATAGTAATGAAGACATTCATGGCCCTGAATTAAGATCACAACATTCAAAAATGGTCAAAAACTATACAAAGTAGTGCAAAATTGAAGAGCACTTTGCAGACATTGGGCGCGCGCGCATACGCAGAACAGGAACGTGTAAATCGTGCATATGCTTTACCTGCTAAACGACGCATTTATGAAAGTGGTCAGCCTCCCAACCACTTATGGTTCATCTCCCAAGCTGATTTGACCTCCAAATCTGGGTTGGATCCAAATGGTGGGCAAATCAAAGACCTAAAAATGCCCTAAATGGCCTCTTTTCACACTACAAGGCAGTTAAACAAAATCCCAAGGCAATGCTATAAAAAGCCATGAATGCACCTCATTTTCTCAAGGAATTCTAAGTAATGTTATGCTGCCTATATTGTTTTAAGGACTCCATCCTTGACAAGAACACATTGGCATCATTACATTGGAAAATCCACCTCTCCGTTGAGTGGATTTGTGAGGAGTTCTTTCATCACCATTTTCATTTTCTTTGTTGTAAGAAGATCCAACTAGTGAGGGTCCAAGAGCCTTCCCTTGTAGGAAGAAGGGACTCATAGTCCCCTTTCTTCTTGGTGATTTGTTTTCATCAATAGATCAAGCCTCAAACATTGGTGACATGGGTCTTTTTGTTCTTGTTATCTCTATGTCCTTATGTTCATGATTTTAATTTTTATTGTATCTATTAGTTTAGTTCTTAATCATAGTTTTGTTTTTTTTTCTTTCTCTAACTCTTTCCTCTACAGTTGTTCTACTCAGCAGACCCAACTGAGCTTGCAAGCACCTCTTATTTTCTCACCAAGGTGACGAAAGAGGTGCAACATTTAGGAAAGCCTTCTATGATTCCTTCATTGGGAGGAATAGGATTATTTAGAGGAAATTTGATAACCCTATGTGGAAGACTCACCGAGATACCTATGAGTGCTCATGAAACTTCGAGAGAGGAATATTTTGAGATTGTTAAATTTATTGAGAACAACGCCCCATTTTCTATATTACTAGGACAACCTTGGATTGAAAAGGATCAAGCTAGAAGAAAAGAAGAGGAAGTCTTAGATCCAAAGAAGAAATAATTAAAATATTTCATGACTAGGAGGATAGCACACTTGATTGAAGAGCAGGAGAGAAGATCGAAGCTACTTAGAACCAAAAACTTGGATGTCAAAGTTTAAAGAACCCAAGAAGACTCACAAATGAGTAGAGAACCTACCCCATATAGAGAAGACGTATTACTCTCTGACCCTATGAAAGAATCTCAACAACGTGAAGTTACTTTTCCAAAAGGAGATAAGAATCAAAATGGAAAGAGGAATACCGAGACGAAGATCATCGGGAAGAAGGCTAGAAAGCTCAGTAAGAAGAGAGCAAAGATAGAAAAGTTGCAGAATGTTCCAGAAGGGACTTCGTAGAAGGAAGGTTTGCAATACTGGAACTTCATCGAGATACCAGAACAGTGCAACATGGAACTTCTCCATGGTGAAGAAATATATCCATTGAAAGCATTATAACCGTTAGCCCAACACCCTGAATGTTTAGAACAACAGTTATGGCGAGAAAGCTCACCATCAGACCGTTGGGACCGCACTGCAATGGAAAGAACCACATTGATGAAGAGCTCTTGTCCATTGGAGAGATCCGTTACACTGTTTCCTACTTAGTTCATCGACTATTGCACCGAAAACACTTTTGCAAATTGTATCCCAGCCAACTCATTGTTGCCGCATTGTTTTTTGAGATTGACACCTGTTCTATTGCATTATTGACCTAAGTTATCCAATCTAAGCGTGCATGTCGGACGAGATCAGCGTCGCAGAGAAAATTGTCAAAGAAGTTCTAATTGACCTCATGGCTAAGAAAGTAATGTCCATAGGTATTCAAGAGTCATCAACGAGAGTAGTGCAAGCCTCTCCATCGACTGCTCACGGATTCGGACCATCCTGACTGGCAGCAGAGAAGAGAAACAAGCATCGAGATGACTTGGAAAATGTGAAGCTAATCCCGACCATCCTACCCAACTACATCCCGCCTCTGGTTGGCACAGTGAGTCGTGACAATGTCTTGAGGGACTTTTATTACACCTTGGTTACTGCATACCTCCCAAAGGGGATACGTGCAGCTAGAACACAGCAGGATAAGATCATGATGTTGAAGTTCAATGACTTCAACCTAGGAGACTGCAAGAACCATAGTATGCTCGCTCCTTACAAATACTTGACCAGTATGAAGGGGAAGAACTTGAAAATAATCCCTCAGGCATGGACTATGAACCTTTCATATTCCACCCTCTTGAATGTAATGAAGATTCCAAACTTTGGAAGGAACCATGAGGTTAATGCATGTGTTAAGCTTCCTCTCTCATTCTACCATGGTGGCTACCTATGGATAGTCTGACACATCACATTTGATTTGAATTTAATCCATAGGATCACTGGATTGAGCATGCAGGGACTCAACCCATGGGACTTCTACCCAGGGAAGGCTACAGATCGCGCATTGGCACAGAAGATCAAAGACACATATGGCGATGTAGAAAAGGGAATGTGAGGCTACAAGGTAGCTTCCATCCAGAATGGTGCAGTGCGCCTGGCCTTCCAGCTAGTTGCAGGAAAGATCGTAAGAAAGAACAGACCTACACAAGTCACAGGATTTGTTGTTGACCTCGCTGGGAAATATGTAGAAGGACTCCAGAGGAACTGGGTGAAGTACTTGGTCAACCAGCTGGAATTGGACTACCGTGAAGCTCAGGATCAGGGCTATGAGTTCCACTTTAGCTAGCTCCTGATCCTCATCGCATTTACCACATGGGAGATGCCAGAAGATGCAACCTTCCCGGACATTGAGCAGTTCAAGGATAATACTTATACCCTTGAGAAACAATACTTGCAGCTTCTAAATCTGCCTTGGTACTCACGATGTTTTCCATTGAAGAACGTTTCTTTTTGTTTTCTGGTTTTTCAAAAGTTTATTATGTGCATCACAATATTGAATAATAAGGCTACGGAGATCATGATTTGGAATAAAACATTAAAGTGAGAAGAAGGTTATGTGAACAAATCACATGAAGTTCTGTCCAATTTACTTTTAAAGGGAAATAATAAAAGGAATTAACACATTCCTCACTAAAATTATCTGCACATTAAAATTGGTCTCACACTGGAGAGATGTATCGCTCAAAATGGTACCCAATCATGATATAACAATTTATTTTGATTTAAGATTCAAATATAGAACCATCAAAACCAGACATTCATAACTCATATTGGAGGTCCACACTCCTTTAGAAAATCAGGCCATCTGTAATACCTGATATACTAAGTGTCTTGAGACTATACAGTATCACAACAAATATCAAAATATATAGAATTCTATACATTTAATTTATATATACTAGATATTGATATAGCAAAATTCAATAGCTATGGAAGGTGATAATTGGAAAAGAGTTTTGTATATCATTTCTCACATGTACTGCATGCATGTCTTCTATGATGGTCTGATGAAGGATTACAATATGATGCAATGCTAAAAGATGGTAATGGATCCATTCTTCAGACAAGTAGAGTGTCCTTTATAGATCCATTTGTAATGGATTCTAGCTCATACACTTGTCCAAAAATCCCCCAAAATATAAGAAATAGCACTAGATTATGCCCCGATGTTTGTCCTAAAATCCCCAAAAGTATAAGAAATTGCAGTGGATTCTGCCCCGACCGTGCATCCTATAGCTATTCACTCTTTTCTCATTTTCTCATTCCAAGTATTTGTGATTGATCTGGTTGTTGTGAGGTGAGAATCTCATGTTTTTCAATATGTATCGTTGCCTTTTCTTTATAATTGATAACGTTTATTTCCTACTAGAGATTTTATTGTTGTAAGTGAGAAATCATGGTTCCAATCTCATTGTTGTCTTTCATACATTAATTCTATGCTAGATCTGGGAGATCTAGCATGTCATGCCCATTTTCCATTTTCACTTCATGGGTGTAAGCATATGTTGTTGCCAATAGAAGATAAAGGAGTCAAAGAGGAGGCTAGTCCTAGTATACTTATCATGAGTGGGAAGAGGCTCTTGAAAGAAGTCAAGAAAGACCAGGAAATGCAGTTTGTTATTATAGGTAAGCTGAGAGTCATCCTTACAAGTACTTCTATAAATTATTTTCCTATGAAAGTCCAAGAGTTATTGGATGAGTTTGTTGACATTGTGGTGGATGAGTTACCTCATACTTTACCACCCATGAGGAGTATTAGTCATCATATTGACCTTATTCTGGGAGCAAGTTTGTCAAACAAAGAAGCATACATATTGACCCCTCAAGAGAATGAAGAGGTCAAGGAGCAGGTCCAAGAGTTGTTGGATAAAGGTTTGATCAGAGAAAGCTTGAGCCCGTGTGCAGTACCAACTGTGTTGAGTCTGAAAAAGGATGGAGGTTGGAGAATGTGCATAGATTCTAGAGCCATCAACAACATAACTATCAGGTATAGATTTCGTTTAACCATAATGGATGAGTTGATGGATTTTTTAAGCGGAGCTAGTTATTTTTCTAAGATAGGCTTGAAAAGTGGTTATCATCAGATCAAAATGAGAGAGGGAGATGAATGGAAAACATCATTCAAAACAAATGAAGGATTGTATGACTGGCGTGTTATGTCATTTTTCTTAACAAATGCACCAAGTATGTTCACAAGGTTCATGAATGAAGTGCTCAAAGATTTTATTGGGAAGTTTGTGATTGTTTATTTGGATGATATTCTAGTTTTCAGTAAGACCGAAGAGGAGCATTTAATAAATTTGAAGATGGTGTCGAGAAGGTTGCAGCAAGAAAATTTGTTGGTGAATTTGAAGAAATGTTATTTTATGAAGACAGAACTTATGTATTTGGGATTCGTAATCTCTTCAAATGAATTGAAGATGGATCCAGAAAAGGTGAGGGCTATAAGAGAGTGGCCTTCTCCAAGAAGTGTGTTTGAAGTAAGTAGTTTTCATGGGTTAGCAGGATTTTAAAGAAATTTCATTAGGAGTTTCAGAAGTATTTGCACACCCATATTGGATATTGTAAAGAAGGAGCATGGTTCTTTTGACTGGACAAAATAATCCGAGAAAGGATTTACAGTGCTGAAAGAAAAGATAATATAACAACCTATTTTAGTTCTGCCAGACTTTAAGAATACTTTTCAGGTCAAATGTGATGTAAGTGGAGTGGCCATTGGCACAATTTTAAGTCAAGATGATAAGCTTGTTTCTTATTTCAGTGAGAAACTGAATGATGCTAAGAAGAATTATTTGACATATGATAAGAATTTTTATGCTATAATTCAAGATTTTAAAAAGTGGAGACATTATCTCATGCCAAAGGAGTTTATTTTTTATATTGACAATCATGCTTTGCAGTTCATAAGAACACAAGAGAAATTGAACCAAAGACATGCCAAATGGGTAGAATTCATGCAAAATGTTACTTTTGTCATTAAGCATATTAATGGGAGTGCTAACAAAGTTGTAGATGCTTTGAGAAGGAGATGTTTAATATTGAATGAATTCCAAGTGGAGACTTTGGGATTTGAACACCTCAAGGAGATGTACCAGGAAGACCCAGACTTCAAGGAAGATTACGAAGCATGTGAAAATCATTTGTTGAGGGATAGACATCAATGGATGGAGTATATGATCCAAGAAGGACTGTTATTCAAAGGAAGTCGATTGTGTATTCCAAGATGCTCAATAAGGGACAATTTGTTGAAGGAGAAACATAGTGGAGGATTGGTTGGACACTTTGGCCATGATAAGACATATGTGTTACACATTATTTTCGTCATCCCTATGATCGTTAATGATGTAAACCTATCTATTGCCTTTAGAGGGGTCACAGTGGCCTAAGTTCCTGAAGAGAGAAGGAAGAAGAACTTTTCCTGAGAAAAGAAGTTGCTTTTTTCTATGTAAAAACCTTATAAAAAGAAATGTA
>JASDQU010107651.1:76993-93664 GCA_032191745.1 Picea mariana | reverse complement strand
GCATGGATCTAATGAAGTATATGCATCATTGATATTTCCACACATATGCACTTTATCTTCTTGTAATGAATAATATCCAAATAAATTTTGGATGAAATTTTGAAAACCGTGCAGTCGTTTCCAGAAAAATGTTGAAATTTTGTTGATTTTAAAATGATCATAACTTCACTTTACGGACTCCATTTCGGACGCTTTTTTTTTCGAAATTGGATATTTCCCCAAGAGGAATTCAAATATCCAATTTGGTTCTGCAAATTTTTCTCAAAAAATATTAAAATGGCATCTGATGTGCGCGGATCCATTTTTGGCTCCTGAGATGCATGCATGGTGCATGCAAAAGTGTCTGCATGTGACTCCTGAGATGCATGCCATATATATTCCACATGAATTTTAGAAAACAAATCTGAAATGGATTAGACATCATCTTCAATTAATGGAATACAAATTTCTGCAAAAACTTTTGTAGAAGACTCTTCATAATAAGAGACTTGATCTTCTGATGGCTTCTCTTCTGGCTCTATCTGTTCGACCTCCTGCATGAAATATTCACAATATTCTTTATTCCCAAATAGAACCTCGAATCTGGTCCATAATTCATTTGGAGTTAATCCTTGTGATTCTTCATATACTTGATGGAAAAGTTTGGGAGAAACAAACATGCCGATACTTCCTATGGCCATATCTTGTCTATTGAGAAGTCATTTTTCTCATTGACAGAATCAGGATCTACTTCCATTTCCATAGTTATTTGGTACAAACCTCTGCATCTAATATGAAGAAGAATTTTTGGCTTCCATTCCAAATAGTTATGAGGTGTGAGAAGTATTTACGGTGAATAATCCATCTTTTTGTTGTCTTCAATCTTTTGTACCTGCAAAAAAATATTTGGTGTAGCTTTTGCTTAGCAGTCCATCGGCTCTGATACCATGTAAATGTGTTGAACCTACACATAATAGATCTATCTATAAAATACTACACACATTTGCAGAGAGAAATTGAGAAAGAAGAAGCAAGATAGAAAGAATGGAAGAATTATCATTAATCGTATTCCACACATAAAGAGTGAATAATTTACAATAAATATAGGATACATAAGTAAATAATGAGCCATAATGGTGGTCTAGATTGATCTAGACACACACCAACAGTTACAAGAGTAAATTGTCGCCTAGTCTTGTCTCTCAGGCAGTTACGGGAGTGAACTGCCACCTAGCTGAGTTAACTAGTCAACTAGTCTTTAGTTAACTGACTGAATAAAGAGTAGTGAGTTGGTGATGATCCCAATGTTGCATGGTGACAAAACCAATGAAACATCTAAACTCAACTCAACTAGTCAAACTGAAGTGTTAACTGAAAGAGAATATTTTCCAGGTGGAATATTCTCCCCTAAAATATAGGAGATTGGATAATGAATAATTATGACTAATAAACAATGAATAACCTTAGGAAAAATGTATCCTAGGTGTGTGTGAAGTAAATCCAACAGTTGAAACTAGCCTACAATCTCTCATTTCCCATAGCATGTCCCACCCCAGGAAGTGTGCCCCTTCTGTACTCAATAGTCCTTTGGTTGCCCCACTTCCCTTCTGGGGCTTCAACAATATGTTGGATAGAAAGTCTCATAGATCTGTATCCATTTCCCAACACATAGGGAAGACAATTTCCAATAGTTCTCTCACCTAGAGAGAATGCTAACGAGCCTAACAACCCACTTCTTTAGCATGCACACGGGCCTAACGGTCTACTTCTTCAACTCAAACTACCCAGGTTTATTGGATACCAACATCTCCCAAATGCTTCCAAGTACAGGTACAATGGTTATGGTGGGGAGTACATATGGATAGAGTAATAGTGAGAATGATGAGAAGAATGATTATCATGATGGGAATTACACTAATTTCCCAATTTATATTTGCATGTACCCAACTTGACACTTTTCATGGTGGGAACTACCTTGTCCCCACTTGCACCCACTTGGTTGATATGTTCCTCATCATTAGGAACCTAGGGTAAAATATTATATATATTATACTCTAGGAAAAATTATTATAGTATTTCCTTGGCTTAAGCCCCCTTATCTTAGCCCCTCTTTCTACACCCTTAGCCCCCTTTCCCTTCTAGTGGAGTTATATCCCCCCATACTCTCTTGTCTTGTTGATATGTAGCAGTGATGTGTATTTATTAATATCTAAGTGTGATTACATATTACAATGATAGGATCACTATCCTTTTAGCATCTAGCCTCTCTAGCCTAATAACTACACATGCACTATGGCCTCAAAACATATATACAAAGGAACTTTAGCCCAAAATATCATGGTTCACCATCCTATATGTACATTTACAATTTCGGGTTCGGCATAGGGGTATTACATTCCCATCCCTCTTATTTATGCATTGTACTCATTTCATTATATACACATGTACCATACAAAAATTAAAAAATCTTCAAAAAGATGTGGGTACTCCTCTTGCATGGCATCTTCATGCTCTCAGGTTTCATCTTCAAGACCGTAACAAGTTTGTTGGACCTTTACCAGGCCTATATATTTATTTAAGAGTAGTTTGACTTTTTGATCAAATACACTCACTGGATGAACTCAGAAGTATCATTCTTGTTCCACCTGAATCACATTCTAATCAATTACATGATTAGCATATGGTACATAATTGTTAAGAAAATACACATGGACTACATTATGAATGCACATGGATGCAAGTAGTGCAAGCATGTATGCAATAGGACCAATCCTCTCTGGGATTTTAAAGGGTCCACAATATCTCATTACCAACTTTGCACAGTTCCCCAACTTCAGGGAACATCTCTTGACCTTCACTTTTAGGAATACATGGTCACCCACTTTAAACTCTATGTGATTTCTACCCTTATCTACATAGGTTTTATTCTTGTGTTGGGAAAACTTTTAATTCTTCTTTATATTCACCATTTTTTCTTCCATTTCCCTGAGTAACTATGTCCCAACCATTGCTCTGTATGTTGGGTTGCCCGACTCACTGGCGTGTTGCAACTTCTGTCATATAATGCCTCAAATGGTCTCATATTTAAAGATGCCTAATACCCATTATTATAAGAAAACTCAACCAAATGCAAATAATCTTCCCATTTCGATGGTTTATGCATCACATGAATCCTCAACACATCCTCAATCACTTGATTGACCCTCTTGGTTTTCCCAACTGAGTTTGGATGATATTTGTTCTAAAGTTCAGATTTGCCCTGAATCCTTTGAAAAATATCTTCCAAATGTTTAATGTGAACTTGGGATCTTTGTCAAACACAATTCCCTTAGGCACCCCATGAAGCCTAGAAATTTTCCTCATATAAATATCTACAATGTTAGTTTCCTTATGTGTTAGCTTCACTGGAATAAAATAAGGACCTTTAGTGAGCTTATCCACTACCACCATGATGGTATCATGTTTCTTCACTACTATGGGAATATTTGTGATGAAATAGATTGTCATCACTTCCCATTTGAACTCCAAAATGGGTAATGGTTGTAGAAAACAAACTGGATGTCTGTGCTCAACCTTTACCTTCTGACATTCTAGGCATTTGGCTATATAATCAACCACCTCTTTATTCATACCTGACTAATAATATTGGCTCTTGATAGCTGCAATTGTCTTTTGGTAACCTAGGTTCCCAACGTAAGGCACATTATGCATCTCCCTGAGCACCATATTTTTCAACTCCAAAGAATTAGGCATATAAAATCAACCCCCATACATGAGGACTCCATCCTCCTTTAGCTCATAATCTTGCATTTTTTGTTGAATATTACCTTGCTGTAATTTTTCTTTTGTTTCCATATATCGTTGATCTGATTTTGAAACTTCCAAAATTGTGTCCTTCAAATCAGATGTGTATATGCTAATGGTTATATCATGCATCTCATACATCCTCCTACTAAGTGCATCATCCACTTGTTGTTCTTTCCTTTGATATGCTTAATATCAAATTCATACTCACTAAGGAATTCCAACCATCTACTTTGTTTTGCATTCAAAGTTGGTTGTCCAAACAAGTATTTCAGACCACTATGGTATGTCCTCAATTCAAATATTCTACCCATGAGATAGTGCCTCCACTTCTTCAAGGAATTCACTATGGCTGACAATTCTAAATATTGAATGGTGTTACTCCTTAAATTTCTCCTTGACTGTTAAGGGAAAGCTAGGGCACCTCAGTTATTGCAATAGTTTATGTTTGTAGATATTTTTGGGTTTATAGGTTGTTTTGTGGTTCAATAATTGGATGAATTGGACAATATAAGTTTCCACCACATTCACTTAGTCAATGGAATTTAATCTGGTCAGCTAGATAATGTGATATAAAATGGAAGAAAAAGGAAACTGCAAGTTCACAATATGTTCTAGTGTAGGTCCTTATTGATTTTCTTCTAGTGAAAATAAATGCTAAGAATCAACTTATTATTTTTCACAAGAGCATTTTTGTGGATTTCATCTTACTATGAGGATTTTCCTCCTAAAAATTATCAAATTTTTTTATCGCATGTGAGGTAATTCGAATGTAATGTCTAAAGTCAAGGGATGTAATTAATGGGCCATTCACTTAGTCTTTGTAAGTGAACAGAGTGTTAACTTGCAGTGTCCTTTTTCTTCCATTTTATATCATATTATCTAGTTGATTGGATTGAATTCCATTGAGTAAGTGAATGTGGTGGAAACTTAATTTTATGACCAAAAACTTATATTGTCCAATTCATCCACTTTGTGACCCATAAAACAACCTATAAACCCAAAAATACCTACAAAAATAAACCATTGCAATAACTGAGGTGCCCTAACTTACCCTTAGAATTCAGGGACAACTTTATGGTCTAATGTCTTTTGGCGCCATTTCCAAGGATGAAGGAACGAAGATATCTTTCCCTGGGAAGAACAACATTGAGAAATACTAGCTCTTGATGGTGAACAAGAGTTAGACACTAAAGTAGACTGCATATTTTTCACCTGGCGACTCCATTGCAGGAGTTTCAGATCTTTAAAGATAAGTGAAAGGACCGAAGTCTGAGCCTACCAAAGCCTTAGTATCATCTTTATCTTCAAGAAGGAAAGTGACCAGAGCCAACCCAGATCCTAATCCAACTCCGTCCATATCCAATCCAAAAAAATTATTAAGAAAATCAAAAGATACCCTAGGTCAGTCTTCATCTTCTAAAGGTAAGTCTTCATCTAAAGATATTACTTCTGCTCCAAAAAATCCCTTATTGTTTCTATAGAAAAGTTAGTTCCCATTATTGAAGAACATCCTATTATTTCAAAGGTTGTTGAAGAAAAGGTCAAACCTAAAAATATTTCTTTGGAAGAACAGGTATCTCATCAGTTAGGAGAACAGATAGTTAAGGAATGGAACCCCTTCTCGTATCTCATTAAAGATGGAACTAATGAAGAAATGAATTTTCTGGGAAGACCTATTAAAGAATTTTCTAAGTATTCAAAGGAAGAAAATTGAACAGATATGAGCCTCATCTCTTCTACATCCCAACACTTCTGAAAGAGATAAACCTGAGATCCAAGTTTTTAATAATATTCTTTCTATTGAAGGATTCAGAAATCCTAAAGAGACCTATTCTTAGTCTTCATCACCTCCTAAGGTTCATACTCCACCTTCACCTCATACTTCATACTCATCCTCTCCTCCTAAATCTCTTATTCCAATTGTTCACACCATGGATGCTAATAGGATGGATGTTATCATTTCTGCTAGATATGCACTCATGTTGTTGCCTCAAGTTTTATATGCTTTCCCAGTTGGAGATTACATGAAATATTTTCCAAGACTTAATGGAGAGGGAGAGGTCACTACTGAAGAAAATTTGGCATATTTTTATAGCTCTGTAGACAATTTTAATGTTGAACACATAGATGTTTGGATGAGACTATTTATATAGAGTTTGGATGGGGTGCTAAGGAAGTGGTTCATAGGTCTGCCTGCAAATTCTATTACGGATATTGATGCATTAGATGACACTTTTCTGAAATAGTGGGGAGACAAAAAGGACTACTTGTACTATATTACTAAATTTTGGGCTTTGAAAATAAAAAATGGTTAGTCTGTTTTAGATTTTACCAAAATATTTAATAAAATGTACAGTAAAATCCCTAATGAAATCAAACCTACAAAATTTTTTGCAAAAATCACCTTTGCTAATGCCTTTGATGCTGAATTTTATCTTTTGTTAAGAGAAAGAATATTTGCTACATTGAGTTTGATGCAGGAGGCAGGCATTGAAGTGGAATCAAATATTTTGGTAGCAGAAAGGTTAAAAACAAGATCTGGAAAAGATAAAAAGAAGCAGAAAGAAGATGTTCCATCTTCCTCTCATTCAACAACATCTGATCTAAAGATTGATGATATGGCTAAGATATTAACAACTATGACATTAGAGCTTGTCAGACTAAAATTAGAGGTTAATCATCCAAACAGACATGTTCAAGAAGGTGGGAATAGAAACCACAATTAGTTGAGAAGACCACAGAATGCTCCTCGCATTATGCAGAGAGAGAAGGAATCAAGATGATCAAAGGATCTTACCACCTTTTCAGACTAATGCAGTTGAAGAGATGGAGGAAAGTGATGATATTGAAGAAAATTATTATATCCATTTAACTAAATAGAATTATGAATATTCTCTGATTTCAAATCAGTTTGACGATGGTGAAGAAGAGGAAATTTTTCAGAATGAACCTCAAAAGAAATATGATCTAAGGCATAGGTCAGGTGGACCAAAAGAAAATACACTAGTTCGAAATAAAAAGGATAATGTTTCAGTCAAACAAGGTCCAACCAACGATATAGGGAACAAATTAGATCAACATCAACAACCCATCAAGTTTGTTTCCCCAGAGGTAAAGGAAACAGAAAAACAACTAGTTCCTTTTAATTTGGAATATGAAATTAATAAGATAAAAAATCATGTACCTTTGGTGGAACTGATGAAGAATAAGTCTTTTAAAAAATCCATCTTGAAATTCTTGCAACCTCCTACTCATATAATTTCTTTAGACACAATAAACTTGGAAGATGAAAATCCTGCCATCACTATGAGACCTCATATAAAATATAGATTTGATGCTTCACCTCCATTTTACATATCCCTAAACATTCATGAGAAAATTTTACACAACTTATTTATGGACTTTGGAGCCTCACACAATTTTATGCCTAAGGTATTCATGGATGAATTAGGTCTTGTCATTACAAAACCCTACCAAGACCTCTATTCTTTTGATTCTAAAAAATTCAAATGTCTAGGAGTTATCAAAGATCTGGTTGTTGCATTATCCCAGCTACCTATGAAGAGTGTTTTTATGGATGTGGTAGTGGTTGATATACCACCGAAATTGGCATACTACTATCCAAATATTGGGATAATAAGGTAGGAGGATACTTACAGATGGACCTAACATATTCTACTATACCTATATTTGGAGGAGAACGCCTCTATACCTATATTTGGAGGAGAACACTGAAGGTTGTACAGAGAAGTCATACTAGCCTATCTTATAAGTGATCATGAAAATCTAGGAAATCACCCCATTTATGCAGTTGAAGATGAAATTGGATCATTAATATTTCATATCAGTGATGATGCTTTTGAACCAATATAAATCAGATCCATGGATAACCAAGTAAACGGTATGAGCAACATATTTCTTTCTTCAAAAAGACTCTTAGAGATGGAGAACTGAAGTATGACATAATGGAAAAATAGGCATATGCCTTAGCTAAGGCATTGAAATCCTTCAAGGTTTATGTTTTTCATATAATTTCTTATGTCCCTAGCAGTGATGTGAAAGATATACCTGTACAACCAAATAGTGAAGGAAAAAGGGGAATATGGATAACCAAACTCTTGGAATATGATTTGGTCATAAAACCTACAAACTTGATCAAAGGACAGGGCCTTGCAAAGTTGTTGGTTGAATCAAATTGTAAAGCTATTGGGATTCATTACATTTTTATTCAATCAGATGGTTCAATTTCACAAACCGAAGAAATAGCTTACACGCAATGGACAAATATCTTTCTTCATCCTGGTATAAATTTATTGTTCACTTTTTGAAAAATATTCAACCTCCTTCTGCTTTTGATAAGTCTAAGGTTAGATCCTTGAAACTCAAAGCTGTGAAATATTTAATAATGAATTAGGTCCTATTTTTTATAGACCCTAATGGAGTTTTATTGAGATGTGTTGGTGAGGAAGAAGCAAATAAAGTTCTGATTGATTTACACAAAGGAATTTATGGACATCACCATTGGAAATCCACATCTTTCAAAATCTTGAGGACAAGATATTGCTATCCTATGATATTTCCTAATTTGTTTTCCCAGGTCAGAGAATGTGAACAATGCCATATGTTTGCAGGAAAACAGAATTTTATTTATCTACCTATGAAACCTATAATTGCAAATCGCCCTTTTCAGCAATGGGGCCTCAATTTCATTGGAGAAATTCATCCACCTTCCTCTGGGAAACACAAATGGATACTTAAATCCACTGGTTATTTTACAAAATGGATTGAGGTTATCCATAAATGGAATGCAATAGATAAGGCATCATTTTTTTGAGTGGTTTTTTATTCTGAAGATCGTGTTAGTTGTTACAAATTCATGCAGAAGATCATGCAACTTTGGTGGCATTTAATTAACCCTCGGGGCACATTGTAATAAGCACTCATATGTACCTATTGATATGATTCATATGGAAGGCCATGATCTCAAGTACTCAAGGTTATGAGTTAAATTTCTCCATAATAAAATTGTGGCCTAGAATTATTTGCAACAAAGGAAACCTTCTACGTTGGATGTTTGTGCAAGAATCTCCAGAAACTCGATTGAGTTGAAGCCCTAGCATTTGCAGGTTCATAGAGATTGAAGTTAGTGTGATGGAACCGAAGAAATGTGGTCAGGTTATCTTCTTGGAACCAGTAGGGTTAGAATTGTTGGAAGCTTACCCTGAGATTATGAATAAATTCATTGATGGAGGCTGGTTCGAGTTCTGTTGCACTTTCCAAGGGCATCATGGGGAAATTTTGATGTTATTGGCAAAAAAATTTGATGGGTTTCAAACTCAAGTAGGAAATTTATTAATTCACATTATGGAGCATTCAATAGGAGCATCATGTCACTTGCATGTACATAGAGAAAGATGGTGGAATAAAAGTAAATTATCTACAAACTTATGCAATCAATTTTTGGTATCGGAACATCATGATCTATATTGTAGTCAAGGGATCCCAAAAAAGTGGTTAAAGGAAGAATGGAAAATATTTTTGTCAATAGTATAGAGGTATATAACCTGTGAGGGTAGGTATTCTTATGTTCATTGTTACCATATGATATTTTTAATGCACTTAAATGGGGATGCAGAAATGAACTTTCCCTTTTATCTGTTGAAGAGCCTAGACAAAATGGAAAAGAAAGTACAGATTAATTCAAGAACTGTTGATAAAAGTTTATTTCATCAAGGATTGATTAAAATTATGGTTTGTTATGCATTGAGTGAAGTCGAGTGTCCTGGAGACAATTGTTGACTTTCTTGGGGTTCGATGAACAAGATTAAAATATACAAAAAACAACCTTTGACTGAAAACCTGGGGTTTCAACAAAGAAGGATGATACCTCGAAGAGTACTGTAAAATTGCAATAAATTTCTCTTGTAGCTAGACAAACTAGATCTAGCAAGAGAAAATTGATGCTACAACAGGAGGAAGAAGTCAAACAAAAGCATGAATCCTATGTTTAAAACATGATTTTATGGGTTATAATAGGATTTATACAAGAAGAATCTCTAGGAAAGGACAAAGCAATTACAAGAAGTGAAAATTGAACCAAAAACAAAGATCCATGATGTACCTGTTAACAACTCCCCACAAGTGAGATAGAGCAAAATAAACAAGGGTAAATAGCATGTCAACTATCTCAGTAGGCCTAAAACAAGAGCTACAAACAAGTTAAGACTTGATTCAAAGGATTTTTTTAACCCTCTTTGAAGAAAGATAATCTGATAATTTTAGATGATGATGTTATAGAGAAAATTCATAAGAAGACTAGAAAGGGGAAAAAGAAACAAACAGTGCCAAAAATCGAATCTTCTTACTCAAATGATGAGACCCCTTAAATTACCAAGAAAGAAAGGTTGGAAATCCATACACTGAGGGATATGCCAGAGATGATAGAGTTTTACATGGAAGAAGAAGCACCTAGTCTACTTGAGTCTGCAACATAAGACATTGTTGAGGAGAAATATGTAAAGGTACACAAGAAGGAAAGGAAACCTAGAAATATCAAACTATCTATCAACTTAAACAGACCTACAAACATAAACCATTGCAATAATTGAGGTTCCCTAGCTTTCCCTTAGTAGTCAAGGAAAACTTTAGGGACTAACAAGTGGCATAGTGCCTCTCATGCTCTTTTAAATTCCTTGACTCATAGTATATCACATGCCCATTTTGACTAAGGAGTCCCCCAAGCCCTTCTTTCCATGCATCAATGCACACAATGAAATCTTCATTTGGGTCATAAATCCTCAGTATTGGTGCACTTGTCAATAAGTTCTTCAAGTGTTGAAAAATTCTTCCACAATCAAAGGTCCATTCAAATTTTACACCCTTCTTTGTAGGGAAGTAATTGGGTGTGAAATCTTTGAAAAAACTTCAATAAAAATTCTATATTAACCTACAAGCCCCATGAATGACCTCGCCTATGAAACATTCCTTGGTATTGACCATCCCTCAATGGATTTTATCTTCTCGAGCTATATTGGTATCCCTTCCTCTAAGATTATATGCCCCAAATAATGTATCTGTCTCTGATAAAAGTAGCACTTGCTCAATTTTTTATACAATTGATGCTCACTCAATACTTGTAGCACCATAATCAATTGTTGCTCATGTTATTCTTCATAATTAGAGTAGATAAGTATGTCATCCAAGAATAAAATAACAAACTTATCCATGTAATTTCTAAAAATACCATTCATTAAACACACGAAGATAGTCGGTGCATTTGATAACCCAAATGGCACCACTGTACACTCACAATGGCCATACCTCATTCTAAAGATTGTCTTGTTGATATCTTCTTATTTAATTCTTACCTGATGATGGCCAGATCTGAGGTCAATATTGGAGAATATCTTTGCATCCTTCAGTTGATCAAAAAGATAATCTATCCTTGGAAAAGGATACTCGTCCTTCACAGACACCTTATTCAACTACCTGAATTCAATGCATAACCTCAAGGTGTCAGCTTTCTTCTTAACAAATAATACTAGGGCACCCCAAGGTGACACACTTGGGCATATATTCCCCTTTCTCAAAATATCCTCAAGCTACATTTTCAATTCCTTAACCTCTGGCATGCTCATCCTATAAGAAGTATTTGATACAAAGGTTGCTCCATGCATCAAATTAATAGAGAAATCAATATATCTCTTCGTTGGAAACCCCAATATCTATTTAAATACATCTTCAATTTTTTTAGGACAACATATTCTTCAATATTTGGTACCTTACCCTTAGCTACATCTTCCATGTGCACTGCAAATATTTGGAAACTTTTCCTAAATATTTTCTTCAACTGCAAGGATGAAATTCTCTAATGGTTACTACCCTTGGAATACCTTGAATTGTCCTTAAGTTTCCTTTCTCATACAAGCAAGTAAATAATTTGTTATAACAATCTAGTATACCATGATGCTTGTCCAACCAATCCATACCAACTAGGAAATCATATGAACCCAAAGGTGTGATTTTCAAATCTACCTATGTTCTTAGTCCATTCATTTCCATTGAACATTCCTTAATCATCTCAATAATTATTCTTTTATCTCCTATAGTTAACTAAACTAGCCAATATTTGCTAAGCTTGTTTCTTGGTAAATGAAATATTTCCACCATATTAGGATATATATAACTATGACTAGCTCCTGAATCAATTAAAATAGCACTGTGTTGTTAATTGATCTTACCTTCCACTTCAATCATGTGAGATTGAAATTCATCTTGATTGTTATCTAGGGCTACATATATACTTGGCATGCTTCTTCCCATGTCCTCAATTGTATCAGACTGTTGTACATTGTGAAAATTTGTCACTTTTTCACCTCTATGAAGGAAATCTTTGTACATGTGATCTCCCTCACAACCCCAACATTTAATAGGTTGTTTCCTTGGTATTTTTCCCAAAGTTTTTGTCATCCCTGACCCATTTTGAGTTGGATGCCCCTGAGAATTATTTCTAAATAATGGTGGCTTGTTCCCCTTGTTCATATGCTCCATCTTACCTTTCTTTTTTTCTTCCTAATCCTTTTGGAAAGTTTTTCTTCATATATTTTGATCATAGAGACATTTATCCCTTCTTATTGCTTCATCCAATGTCTTGGGATCATCATATTGTATCTTGTCACTGAACATTGATGGAAACCCACTCAGATACCTTTGAATCTTGACTTGTTCATCCTTGATGAAGTCAACATTCTTCAATAGTTCTAAATATCTCCTTTCATACTCATCCATGGTCATACTCCCAATCTTGAGTTCAAAGAAATCCTTTTCCTTCCTATCGTAATAACACTTAGTCAAGTATTTCTTTTGAAAGTACTTCTGGAACTTCCTCCAAATGATCTTCTTCTCATCAAGGTGTTGTACTTGCACAAGTTGGTCCCACCACATTGATGCATTTCCCTTCAGCTGGTAAATGGAAATTCTTCCTTCTACCTGTGAGGAGTAATTGTGAAATTGAAAGTATCTCCTCATCCCCAACACCCAAGTCTTGGCATATTCATATTTATTATGCTCACTATAAAATGTAGGAGGTTTAATCCTATTCATTTCTCCTTGTAGTTCATCCACCCCAAACCTACTCTTATGCTTTCTGACATGAGATATAATTGGACTTATGTATACCCTTCTAGTTGAGATCCTTGGTGAGTGATGATGATGTCTACCCGTAATTCTAAATTCTTCCCTTCTACCATGAGATCTATGACTCATGGACTTGCTTGATTATATCTCCTTATCCATTTTATTTTCTATTTCATCCAAGCTCTACAACAACTTCATGTTAAAGCCAGCTTGCTCCTCCATAGCATTCATAAGCCTCTCATTATAATCCTTATAAATTTGCAAATCTCTTTGCAAACTCTTTATAGTCTCCACCAAATTCATGCTCTCCTCTTTTCCTTCTCCATGCCCATTGGATTTGGTCCCTGCATTACTCGTTCTCACACCCAACCCCTTGACTTCATCGTCATAGTTGTAATTTATTTGTGCATCTTCAATGCTTCTAGTCTATGATCTCTTTGTTCAATTCTGATTTTTTTTATTTGTACCCTTAGTTCTACAAAATGTGCATGCAATAGGATTTGTTAGACCACTATAATTTAACAAATCTATCATTTTATGCACCATTTTTCCCTTTCATGCACTAGAAATATCATTTCTAATTTCTTGTGAATTTTATTGTCCCATTACATTTTTGAGTGAACACCTAGTCTCCTTTGTCCAAGACCTTTCCAACGACTATTATCTCGCTCAATTTTAAGTCTTGATCATAATGTTATTGATGGCAAGGGAAAGGAAAGGGATATCATCTAGGAAAGGATATCCATTAGCACTTGCAACATAGCTTCAACACTCAATGATCATCTGATCATTCCTTTGGGTTTAATCTTGGCCATTGGTTTTTTATCATTGGCCACTGAAATGCTCGACATGGCCCTGATACTCAACAATCATCTAATCTAGACTCAGATTCAATCTTGATTGTCAAAACATTTCATCGCAGGTCTAAGGTCATCATTTCTTCCATTCAAACTTCCACGGCCTCCAAAATACAATCTCGTGTTCCACCACCCTTATTTTTCACCCATACTTAGAAACGTTTCCAAACATTTCACACAGTTCTAAGGCATTTGCATTCAACTTTTGCGGCCTCCAAAATACACCTCTGTGCTTTGTCGCACTTATTTTTCACCTATGCTTAGAAAACTTTTCAAGCATTTCACTGTGGGTCTAAGGCATTTTCTCGATTCAATTTTCTATATCCGTAGCTTCGTCCATCCGGTGAATTCCTCATACTTAGAAAAATTTATATAATTCACACGCTTCGATATGTCTTGACACTTAGTCAATTTTCAAGATCTCATCACGGATCTGGAGTCAAGTTTCCACAGGATCGGCAGGCCCCCCACCACCGCAGCTCCACATCATATGTCACTGGCCACTGTGTGTCTGCCACCATGGCTCTACCATCGTGGTATTACACGTCACCTTTTTGCAACTTCAGCTGACACGTGGCCTCCACATCATGTTAATGTCACTGTATAGAAAAAAACCCATTTTTTTTCCAAATTCACCCAATTTCACAATTTCTTTCCTCAGCCATCATTGAAGCTTTGTAAATATGAAATTCGGCCAATTACATGCCCGAAAATTCCCAAATACATATTTGAATTAGGGATTTTTAATCCCTATGCCGAATTTTCTTCAATTACTCGTGAATTTCCCAAAATTCGCAAGAGTACTTTTATCAAATGGTTTGTAGACATAATCTGAACTTTTCCTCAGGAAATATTAACAAAAAATTTGTATACACCTCTAAAATTTCAACCCATGAATTCAGCTTCAGTGCTATGTTATCTAGCCCATGCAGGCTCAGTCTCGAAATAAGATCTCTAATACCAAATTGTAACACATCCATCCACCTCGTTGAGTCCTATTACCTCTATTCTTAGCTCTGATACCACAATGTAACACACCCAACCACCTTGTTGAGTCCCATTACCTTTTTTCTTAGCTTTGATACCACAATGTTGTTGATACTAAGAGGGGGGTGAATCAGTATCAAGTACAATTTGGAAACTTTTTCAACTTATAATTCAACCATATTATATATTCAATTATATCCAATGAGCAATGAACAATAGTAGAAGAGTTACACCAATACACCACAATACACCATGCACAATATATGAGAAATAACCAACAGTTATTTTTCAAGGGAAGTAATGACTTCCAAAGGTAGCTATAGCTTCCAAATATAAAGGGAGGGATAAACCTCCAAAAGGAAGATACTATCCTCCAATATCAAGAGAGGGTTGACCTCTCCATCCTTGTTCATTAACAAATGTGTGTGTGTTGAAAAATGAATGTTTAATGAGATTTATTTATACCCTTTATGTCACTTCCTTTTAACATTAGGGCCGACCTGACACTTTCTTATTTTGTAATTCTTTTATTTAATTATCTTCAAGGCCGACTTGTACTTCCTTCTTCAATTCACTTTGTCATCTTCAAAAATTCATTTCTCCTCAACCATGAGGATCCACGTGACATGCCACATACCACCAAAACCAACATGATTTATACTATCCATCCATGGGTGTTGTATATGCATGTTCAATGTCCTTCATGTCCAAATACCTTCATCAATATTGGGGTCCAAAACCAATGACTAGGGTTGACATCAATGACAACAACCAATCTTCCAACAATCTCCCCCTTTTTCATTGATGGCAACACTCATGCTCCCCATGTCATCATGATCCCAATTTCTCTCCCCCTTTGACATCAATGGAAAAGGGTGGGGGATCCCCTTGAATTCAATGGCATAAGGTGACCTTCTTCTTTGGGGTTTCTCCCCCTGAAGATGTGGCACTCAATAATACTTAATCCTTATTTTTGGTCTTTGGGACTTTTTCTTCCTTTGAATCTTTTTGTGTGGCTTATGTCTTCTCTCTCTTATTCGTGTCTAGGATGTATATGTTGTTCAGTCTTCTTGTTGCAGTTGCAACCAATCTTCCTGAGTTATTTTCTTTGATTATACATTTTCGGGAGTCAAACGTAAGAGTTTATCCTTGATCACATATTTTGCTGAAACTGGGGAGAGTATGCTCCAGATCTTCAACCAATAGGACTTTTCCTGCTTTTACATTTTCACTTCCAAGATTTACAGTTCATTTTCCAAGTATTTTGGTAGATGAGTCATCTCCAAATGAAACATTTCCACCCTTTTTCTTCAATCTGGAAAATTTTCTTTGATCTCTGGTCATATTAGATGAGCACCCACTGTCTATGAACCATTCATCTTCTTATTTGCATTCTTTAGCTACCAATGCTATTCAGAAGTTTTCATTGTGTGGAATTTCTTTCCTTTTCCATGTTGTATTCGATATAGGGACATTTGGCATATGATTATCTTCCCTCATCTCTCTGCAATCTCATGATTTGCGACCAATATTATTGCACTTGTAACATACAATATTTTGATCCATTAATGGGTCAAATGGATTATAATTTCTGTTGACATGCCTACGAACATTTACATATCTACTATTTGCACCATTCATGTAGCTGGTGTAGTTATTCCTTTCATTGATTCTACAATTGATTTCCTTGTGTCCAAAATTTCCACAAGTATAACAATGTCCAAGAAAGAAATTTTGATACCTGGGAGTAAGTGATCTTCTTTGTGGTGTGGTCCATCTAGGTTCACGATCTATTCTTTTGTAGTTTCCTTCATAATGATTTCTTTCATACCTGATGGGAGAGGATCTTCTTGATGTCTCATTCCTTCTGAATTCTAGTCTTCTATCTTGTTGTTCAACTTGTTCT
>JASDQU010107651.1:45403-68750 GCA_032191745.1 Picea mariana | reverse complement strand
ATAAGATGAGCACCCACTGTCTATGAACCATTCATCTTCTTATTTTCATTTTTTAGTGACCAGTGTTATTCATAAGTTTTCATTGTGTGGAATTTCTTTCCTTTTCCATGTTGTAGTCGGTATAGGGACATTTGGCATACGATTATCTTCCCTCATATCTCTGCAATCTTGTGATTTGTGACCAATATTATTGCACTTGTAACATACAATATTTTGATCCATTAATGGGTCAAATGGATTATAATTTATGTTGACAGGTCTACGAACATTTACATATCTACTATTTTCACCATTCATGTAGCTTGTGTAGTTATTCCTTTCATTGATTCTACAATTGATTTCCTTGTGTCCAAAATTTCCACAAGTANTCTTGTTGTTCAACTTGTTCTGGAGTGTTGATTTCATCATTTTCATATTCCTTCTCTTGTTTTGTTGTCTTCAAACTATGATTGTATCCTATTCATGTCTTGTCGTTTGGAGATCTTTGACTGCTAAGGATCTCATCTAATTTTTCAATACTTTTTTCGAACTTCTTCAACTCTTCTATTGTCAATAGTATCTCCCCTTTTGTGTGATCCAATTCTTCTTTCAATTTCTCATAATATTCTAATTGTTCCTTCAAGCTATCAATGGTCTTTTCAAGCTTGTAATTATCTTCTTCAAAACTACTCAATTCACCTTTTATTATTATGTTTGTGTTTCTAAGCTTGTTATTTTCAGTTTCAACATGCTTCAACTTTTAAAGATTCTCATCTTCTTGTTCACTCCATGCATTTTATTTGTATCCCCAAAAGGAATCAAGGTTGGTTTCTTCATCTGAATCTTCTTCAGAAATGATTTATTCTTCTTTAGAACTCTCGTGATCATCATCCTGGGTTTCTTGGGTTATGAAGAGGAATTCTCCTCCATCATTATCTTCTTCATCACTCTCATCTGAGGAGATGTCATCATCCTTGGAGTAGAAGCTCTTTTTATTTTGAGACTTCTCTTTGTATAGCAGTAGTTTTCAACAATATGTCCTATTCTACCACAGTTAAAGCATTTGATAGGAGACTTACCTTTGTATCTTCCACTTCCCTTCTGGAACCTTCTTACGAAATTTGTTATTTATTCATCAAGGTCGGTATCCTTGTATTTTGTCTTCTTTATGGCTTTAAAGGATGCTTCATTGTTTGGCTAGTCACTTTATGTACCTGTTCTCATTTCATATGCTATAAGAGACCCGTGTAATTCATCCATTGTCAATTTGGTCAAGTCCCTAGTTTCTTCAATGGCGGAGACCTTAGCATCATACTTCAAGAGAAGAGATCTCAAAACCTTTTGTACAACCAAGGATTCATTGAGATCTTCACCTAATCCTCTGATAGAATTAACACCTTCATCAACTCTAAGAAAATAGGTTGCAATATATTCCTTTTCATCCATCTTCAAATTTTCAAATTATGCTCCATGTCGTTGAAGCTTGACCTACCTAACTTTTGGATCACCTCCATAGATACTTTTGAGTTTATCCCATACCTCTTTAGCAGTGTTGCATCCCATTACTTTGCTAGCAATGGTTGGTGCCAATGCTCCTAGAATAACATGTCTAGATTTTGAATTACAACTCATAAGATTCTTCTCATTTGGATTGGTTGGAGCATTATTTCGGATTACATAGTCATATACAACTGAGTACCAAATGTCTACTCCCAAAGTTGTTAGTAATTTTTCACTCTATCACTCCAGTATGCATAATTTCTTCCATCAAATATGTCAATCCCATTTGAAATGTGCTCATGGTCATCCATCTCTGCTCGGGATTTTCCTTCCAGTGGTTAAACTGTTTTGAAGGCAACCTGCTCTGATACCAATTTTTTATACTAAGAGGGGGGTGAATCGGTATCAAGTACAATTTGGAAACTTTTTCAACTTATACTTCAAACGGATTATATATTCAATTATATCCAATGAACAATGAACAATAGTAGAAGAGTTACACCAATACGCCACAATACACCATGCACAATATATGAGAAACCAATAGTTATTTTTCAAGGGAAGTAATGACTTCCAAGGGTAGCTACAACTTCAAAATATAAACGGAGGGATAAACCTCCAAAAGTAAGATACAATCCTCACATATCAAGAGAGGGTTGACCTCTCCATCCTTGTTCATTAACAAACTTGTGTGTGTTGAAAAATGAATGTTTAATGAGATGTATTTATACCCTTTATGTCACTTCATTTTAACATTAGGGCTGACCCGACACTTTCTTATTTTGTAATTATTTTCTTTAATTATCTTTAGGGTCAACTTGTACTTCCTTCTTCAATTCACTTTGTCATCTTCAAAAAATCATTTCTCCTCAACCATGAGGATCCATGTGACGTGCCACCTACCACCAAAAACAACATGATGTATACTATCCATCCATGGGTGTTGTATCTGCATGTGCACTGTCCTTCATGTTCAAATACCTTCATCAATATTGGGGTCCAAAACCAGTGAATAGGGTTGACATCAATGACAACAACCAATCTTCCAACTAAATATTGACTCTAATACCATTTTAATTAACAATATTCCCTACATATAAATACAAATATGTAGTCCTAACAGTATTTTATACATGCATACAATTATGTACATTTTTAGCGGCATAATTAAATAAACATACACACATTAATCATCATATAAGCACACATAAAAGAACACTTATATTTTAATGGTAAATCACCAATTGTGTGCAGACCTCAGATGTTCCTCCCACCCATAAAATATGCTACTCATAAACTCTCAGCAGCAGGTCACCCCTGAGTTGAAGCTAGAAATTTCATCACCGAAGGATTCCTAATCCAGAATAAGGTCTAACCAACACAATGAAACTCGAGTCAAGGTTCCAACTGCTACAACTAGCCTACAACCTCTTGTTTCCCACAACTTATCCCACCCTATGAAGTGTGCTCCTTCTCTACTCAACAGTCCTTTGACTGACCCACTTCCTTTCTGGGGCTTCAACAACAGGCCAGACAGAAAGTCTTAGAGCTCTGTAGTTATTTCCCATCACATAGGGAAGACAATTCCCTTCAATTCTCTCACCTAGATAGAATGTTGACAGGAATGAAAACCCACTTCTTCAGCATGCACATAGGATTGGCAGACTACTTCTTTAGCTCAAACTACCCAATCTGACTAGATACCAATAAATCCCAAATGCTTCCAAGTACAAGTACAATGGTGATGGCAAGGAGAGTATGGATGGTGAGAATAATAGTGAGAATGATGAGAAGAATGATTATCATGATGGGAATTACACTAATTTCCCACTTTATATTTTCATAATCCCAGCTTGACACTTGTCATGTTGGGAATTACCTTATCCCCAATTTCCCCCACTTAGGTGATACATTCCTCATCATTAGGAACTTAGGGTAAAATATCATACATCTTAGACTCTAGGAAATATTATTATAATATTGCATTGGCTTAGCCACTTTTCCTAGGCCCTTAGCCCCCTATCCCTTCTAGTGGAGTTCTAGCCCCCCATACTCTCTGGTCTGGATGGTTTGAAGCAATGATGTATTTTTATTAATATTCAAGAGTCATTACATATTAAAATCATAGGCTCACTAGCCTTTTATCATCCATATTCTCCAACCTAATAATCACACAAGCACTCTAGCCTCAAAACATATATACAAAGGAACTCTAGCCCAAAATATCATGGCTCACCAACCTATTTGTACATTTATAATTCGATGTTCGGCCTGGGGGTATTACAAAACTCTTTGTTAGTTCTCATGCCTCGAGAATAAGAGACATTGTTTTCTTGATGTTTTCCCCAACATATATTCTAAGAGTAGTCAGTAGGCTTGATGTTCCTCTCAATATCGAACTAGATTATGGTGTTCCATCAAAACTCTTCCAAGTTTGCATTGTATAAATTGGGATAGAAAAATATAGGTGGGGCATCAAAGTGCTCTCTAATTCTTTAATTCTTTTTTTTAGGGTGGAATTTTCACTCTCAATTTCCCTAACTAACATATTTAGGTCTTCAATTGTAGCTTCATGAATTTGCACAATTTTAGATGATGGAACTCTATTGAGGTTGAGTTCTAAGCTAAATTTTTCCTGAACTTTTTTATTTTTTGCATGAATTTTTTCAATGACCAGTTTCTTTGAACTTTTGTCGAACATGGCATTGTGCAAAGTCGGAGATTCTTCTTCAAATAGAATTGGTTCCTGTGTGGCCAATTCTGCTACAACTTCTTTTGAATCAGGGGTGGTTGCAGGACTCAACTGACTACAACCTAGATGGGACATAGATCTGTGATTACAACACTTAACAGAGCACTTAGAAGCTAATATTCATCAGTATTTAACCCTTATTCACATCGTAGGTCGAAACCCTAGTTACAGAGTAGCATAGTATTCAACAAGATCTAATACATATAAGCACTTAGCATATAGAAATAAATCAAATATAACATTCATTCACATTACTAAGCACTAAGCTACTATATCAGATGCATCTAGCATATATCACTACACTAAGCAATAATCACATCAATAACATAAAAAATATAATGCACAAAGTAACCACAACACAGGATATACGTGGTTCAACCCAGTGTGGGGCTACGTCTACCAACTCTTTTCTTCTTTATTGTCTTCTTTCAATCTTCTACAAGCACAGAGCCACACGAATCCACTCTGCATAGGACAAGAGATTTGCGCGCACCTTGCCAGATCCTTCTTCCCTGAGCTAGATTCAAGCACAAAGACGTCTTACAATATGCACACAGGATTCTTACAATCACTTGCACTTAGCTCTGCAAGTACCTAACACATAGTATGCGCGAAGCATCCACAACTATTCACACTTAGCTCACCAGCCACATTACACATCTAGGTCTCTCATACTTACATCGTCTAGTTTTCTATTTATACATTACAAAAGGGCCTAAACATGGGTAAACCCATGGGACGACATCCCATACCTGCTACATAAACCCTAAACCCAAAAATTCCCTAAGAAGGGGTCGAGATCCTGCAATCTCCGCTTCGCCTTGCGCTCCACCTTCGACCATCCTGTCGAAGTCCCAAAATTGGTCAAATGTGACCAAGGTTCTCCAAAACTTGGTCAAGGGCCAACATAGGCCGTTTTTTCTAGGAAGTGTTCAGAGACTGTGTACTCCTCTTGTTCACAACTTTTCCCCATTGTCTATGTTAATCAGTGGTGCTAACAACAATTTCAATATCCACTTGTTTCTTTTCAATTAACAATGCTTGAGGGTTATGGTTTTCATATTCTTCTTCTCCGAATAAGAATGTATTAGCAAATGAAACATTGTAGCCCATCGATGTCATGTATTTCATAAACAATTGGTTAGGGTCAAATCCTTTGACTTCATCTACTTTCTTCAAATTATGTTGATCAAATTGAATTGAAAATTTATCAATATTTGCAGTGTTATTCATTGTCATCTCTCCAATCTTCCAAGGTAGATAAATAAATTGATTTTTCCTCTTTTCATGAAATAAATGGGCCTGGAATCTATATTGTTTGCTTACTTCCAAAACAAACATTTTTTATAACACATAATATGGTATATTCAAGGGTTTTTCACAGGAACAATAAATCTCGATAATGTTTAAATGCTCCATTTCTTCAAACCTCCCTCTTTTTTCTAAGAATGTTGTTGCCTTTAAAGACAACCTTGATGTTTTTGGTCCAAAAATAAGTTTTTTGAATGAGGAAATAAAATGCATTGTGCACCTCATAAAAATGATGCATAGCCTTTTGTTTCCACAAGGAAGGGTACCACATCTGGAGAAGGTCAATTTTAGAATTTACTCTTTCCATTTTTTCTTCTACGAGTGGTAAAAGTAGGCCTTTAAGCAAAATTGCACTAGAAAGAGAAGCGCACAATTTAGTAGAAATGGAAACGTTAGAGGACCATAACTTCTTTATCAAAGTTCAAAATTGAACTAGAATGTAGTCACTGGAAATATCTTGAGGAGAATAATTGATCTATGAGATCATAATTGAAATTTGAGTAGCATAATTTTCAGGAAATCAAAGAGAAGTTTTATGGTGGCATGAAAGAGTCGGAAATTAGGCATAATGTTTCAAAAAGTGTAGAATACAATAAATTTTCTAATGGTTTTATCTAACAATAATTGTTGCATGCACATTTTGTATAATTAGGGGTACAATTAGAATAGAACAAGTTAAAAAATTAGACCTAGAGAGATGGATGATGCACAAGGATCATCTAGCCATGATGTAAGAGGTATACATATCAGCTTGAAGAATGAAAAAACTTAATCAAATGGGAATAGAGGGGTAGAGAAGAGTCTAGAGAGCTGGTAGAAACTATGAGAATACTAAAGATGGAAGTATAGAATTACATGGATGATAATTAGAAGATGATAAGATCCCAAGTAGAGAAAATCAAATCAACACTAGGTTGCTTCAGAGTTTGAATAATGTGCAGAGGAAATTGATTGAACAGTCCAGTGCTAGGAATGTAGGTGATCACAAACCTCATATTAGGAGGGATGATCTCAAATACAATAAACATTTCAAAGGAAATATCAGGAATCATCATCATCACTCCCCTAATCATTTAGACAGAAGGGAACATATTTTTCTGCATCAGAAAGAAATCCAAGTTTTTCTCATGTTAGACATCAAAGGAGAAGGTTTGAGCTTCAAGGAGAGATTAGGAAGATTAAGCATACCATGTTTGATGGTGAGCATAGAAAAGGTGAATATGTTGACGCATGTTTATAGGGCATGAGAAATCATTTCCAACTCCATAGTTATTCATCAAATCTTGAAGAAAGAATTGTGATTTCTCATCTACAGGGAAAAGCATCCATGTGGTGGGACTAACTAAAGCAGGTCAAGCACATTGATGAGAAGAGAATATCTTGGAAACAATTCAAGAAGTATTTTTAGTAGAAATACTTGTCATAGTACTATTATGAAAATGCAAGAGTTCTTTGAACTCAAATTGGAATCCATGTCCATGGAAGAATACGAGAAGAAGTTTATGGAACTCTTAAGATATGCTAGTTTCATCAAGAATGAAAAGGTAAAGGTTTAAAGGTTCCTAAGTGGGATACCTTATTTCTATAGAGATAAAATTCAGTTTTATGAGCCAAGGACTCTAGAAGAAACCATAAGGAAGGAAAATTATTTGTATGAGAATAATAAAGGCAATCTATATTTTTAGAAAGCTTGTAATGATAAGAAAAAAAGCAAGATAGATAAGCAGAAACATGGGTTTAAGCCATGTTTTTTGGAAAATTTATCAAACAAATCAACAAAATATAATTAAAGAAAAATGTTAAGCACTAAATCGTGGCACATTACCCCTTAATTGGGGCATATTACATTAATTTTTTTATTTTATTTATGTCGGATTGGGTCCATTAGTTGTAATTGTACCTCCTAGTCTCCTATATATACCAAGGAGACCTTTTCATTTGGAATCATTTGGTATTTGTGAATTCATGTGATGTATAAGGAGGTTTCACCCTAGAAGAGGCTTATTCTATGAATTTCTCTCTTTTCCAAGGCATGGAGTACTTATTCTAAGTTTTTTATGCTATTTTTATATTTGGTTCTTAACATTTGGTATCAAAGCTAGACAATCCTTGGGACTGACTTCTTCAAAACAAGTCTTCTTGTAATTTTCACTACAACTTTTTTTCCAGAAGGTTTCTGGATCTGGAATTTATATGGGGTAGTGGAGAAATATAGAGATAACTTGGGTCCAAATTTTACATATTGTTTCGTTATATTTTTGGAGATACATTATGTTCAAGTTAGGGTTTTTTACTAGACCCGAAACTAGTATGAAACATGTCTTCTTGGAATTTTTTCTCCCATATGTTTTTGTCTTGGTTTCAAGTTCTAAATGTTATACATTACAAAGGAGGAATAGTGAAGTATCTTGTGTATAAATTTCATCCCTTGATTCTTTGTACTCTGAAATTTATTCTCTAAGGAAATTAGGGCTTTTGGTTGGTCCAGATTTCAATCTAAAACATGTGTTCTTGGGAAAACTATTATATATGAAGCTACAGACATAAAAATTGAGTGAGAAATGTTCCATTGGTTAGGTTACAAACCAAAGTTTTATTGGTGAAAATATCAATTTCTGAAGCGAATACAATGACACGCAACAAGTCGTACAAGTTCGCTCTCCTAAAAGGGAAAAAATCAGCACATCTTGGGAAAGTTATCATAAAATTCTCTTGGAGAATCCAATATTGGTCTAACCTATGGGGTTGAAAATAAGACACATCAAGATACCTCAGGCCAAAATTTTAGACTTGGAAGGGATGAAATTGCAAATCTATAGAAGAAGAAAGGTCGGATAGTATAACAGTGTCCAAATCAGGGTTTTAAAAGGTGTGTGTTGTTTTTTGGAAATTTTTATATCTTTTGACTAGAAGATCCAATTGGGGTGATTCAAAAAGTGGAATAAAGTGGGATAAAAGGAGTATCAAATCAATTTAGGAGAATCTTAGTTTTTTTTAGTTACATACGTATTTCGGTGTCTCTAAACGTAGGATTTGTCGATAATTGTCAATGCTACAACCCTGGGGCAGTGTGGTTCTTACACGTACCTAGAGTATATCGGAAGGCCACTTTCGAACGATTTCTCATTATACAACACTACTACATATTTGAGCTCCTGCGTGCTTAGAATCTTGAGACCAACTGAGTAAACAATTTTGTCATCTTGTTTTTATAGTACACCGAGAACAACACTCGGGGAGATCACTCTCTAATACCCAGGTAGTCGGATAGTATGGATACAGGAATGGTCAAGCCTCCTTAGTTAGTTCCCTGAAATATTGGGCCGAGTACTATTGTTTGACCCCACACGTATATCAGAGAGATATATCACCTGACACTCCCTTGTCTTTGAGGACCTCTACCTAAGCCAATTAGGAATTCCTAAATTGCATTGATACTTGGCTAGAATGCCACTAAAAAAGGGAACTTCTACACCAAATAATCTCTCAGACAGTCCTACTTGGAAGTCTCTTGATGAAGGTGAAGAAATGTGCAAGGACATAGATGATTTACAAAAGAATTTAGTAACAAAAGATGAACTACAAAAGATGATGGCTTCAACTGAAGCTAAGCTGGAAGCGATGATGGATACTAAGATGAATGTCTTAAAAGGGGAGATCATGGAAGGGTTGAAAAAGTTGCTAATAGAGAGGCCACCTGAAAATTATAATGCATCATGTGAAATTCATGATGAGGACACAAGGAATATGAATCAATATTGGAGAAACTCCAGCTTTGGGTTTAATACCAACCACTTTCCTAAGATCGATATGAGGAAGTTTGATGGAAAGGATCTAATCACATGGATACTCCAAATGGAGTAGTTCTTTTATCTACATGGTGTGCCACACACACAAAAGGTGTGAATTGTATCCTTATATTTATAACCTAATCAGTTTGTGTGGTATCAATGGATTTTTTCTTGCAAATCACTTGTCACTTGGAAAATTTTCATGGAAGAAATGACAACACATTATGAGGATACAAGGAGCAATGCCTTCTTTATCCAAATGATAAATCTCAAGCAAAAGGGTTCAGTTGCAGAGCACATTGATAACTTCCAAAGATTGAATATAAAGGTAACGGATATTCCAAATGATCACCCGATTGATGTCTTCATAGGAACTTTAAAGGATAAAATTCAACATGAGGTTCACCTTTGGGAACCCAAATCATTGGAGAATGCATTCAGGGTGGCGAGAAATGTTGAAAGTAAAAATTTGGCTATGGATACTAGAAGGACCACCCATAACATCTATCGAGAGAATAATGTTCCTTCTTATAAACCACCTCAACATACAAGGTTGACACCTCAACAATTGGAGGAAAGAAAAGAAAAAGGTTTTTTCTTTAATTGTGACAACAAGTATAGTAAGGGACATAAGTGTGGTGAGAAGAAATTATTCTACATAGATTGTGAAGAGGAAGAAGAACAATAACAAGAACAAGAACCATCTCAAGATGAAGATGTCAAACATATTTCTTTTGAAGAGATTACTCCCACCATATCATGTCATGCATTGGCTTGAATTAGCACTCCTCAAACCCTCAAGATCAAAGGATATTGTTAACACATGTAATTTTTTATAAAATTTCCCAAAAGAAAATAGATTTGCCCAAAATTTGGCTAAGTGGGTTTTTCAAAACTGCCTATTTTTCTCTCAGGCCTGCAATGGTTTATGTACATGATTTAAAGGTATGTTTTCAAAAATTTTGTGGGCTCGAGGCCCAAAGATCAAGCACACAAAACGCCATGAAAGAAAATACCACAACTCATAGGTGTCTAAGAACGATGTTTCTAGTCCGAGTTACATTATATACCATCGATTACAAGTGTTAATTTGAGCTATCCAAATGTCAATTTCAATTTCCAAGCTCTGACACAAAGCCAAACACTAAGCTCAGTCCAGAGTATTCAATAACATGTATCAAGCATCGACATTGTTATAAATTAATAGCAAGTGCCCAATAGTTACCAAATGAAAAATGCAAGTCAAGAATATTTGAAGATGCTTCTGAAGGAAGAATAGAGAGTCTGGTGGGCATTGCAGCCATGATGATAATGAATTATTTTTGGAAGATCATGCAGATTTTTGTTTCATAGTAGAAGGGAAGAGATCATGAAATCACCAATTGATATTGGTTTCAATATCAGAGTAATTTAAGGTAAGACTCTCTCGGACTACTGGTTTTCTTGAAAGAAATGAAGGATTGTAGAGTGGTTCTCTTCCACTTATTGAATAACATGATTTGAGTGCAGAATCATTTGAATTTTTTTTGGAGTATGGGCATACTGACAAGGTGATGGACATTAATCTAGACCAAGCAGAATAAATGTTTGATGTTGCTTCAAAATATTTATTATTCTCCCTAAAACATATTGTAGTAGACACATTGTTACCACAACTAAAAACAACATCCCTTGAAGAGTTATGTCATTGGTTAATGCTGGCAGATATGTATGGACTTTGGAATATTAGGGAGTATTGTCTAGATGTAATGGCTCTTAGATTTAAAGCTTTTGTTGACACATATGAATTCCTTAAGATGTTATTGACATTGCCATCACCTTCTGGTGATTCTCTAAAATACATTATTGCTTCTAGTGCCCCTAGAGAGGAGGGAAATTCCAACCATGGAAATATTATGGATTATTTGAGAGAAAAATGGATTGAGACTGAAGTAGAAAAATTAGTTCTTCAACACATTAAACACATTTTTCTTCTTGGCGATCAAGATGCATATTTTTCTCCCCCTTTAAAGGGAGGTCCTTTCGGACTATACCGAGATTGTATTGAAAGTGATCAAACTTTACACAAGATAGAGGCTTGGTCAACACATCTTCAACCTTCTTATCTATGCTAACATATTGGAGCCTTATGGCTCCTCTCTGCACCATATCACGAATGTAGTGATATCGGATTTCTATGTGCTTCGACTTGTCATGGAACATAGGGTTCTCTATCATATTTATGAAACTCTGGTTATCACATAGAATCACAATTGCTTCCATCTCCAGATCAAATAGACCTGTCAACAACTTCTGAAGCCATATGGCTTCGCAACTGGAGGAACATGAAGCAATGTATTCCTCTTTTGTTGTGCTGAGAGAAATACTAGATTGCTTCCTACTCTGCCATGAAGTCATGGTTGACCCCAGACTAAAACATCTTGAAGTGCTCTTTCTGTCAGAAACACTTTTGGCCCAATCTAAATTAGTATAACCAATAAGTCTGAAGTCTTTATCTCCATTGTATCAGAGACCAAATTCCAACGTACCCTTAAGGTATCTCATCACATGTTTTGCAACAACAAGGTGAACATGTCTGGGCTCTACCAGATACTAACTCAAGGTGTTCACAGCAAATTATATATCTGTCTTGGTGTTCGTCAGATACATCAACGATCCAATGATATGTTTGTACAGTGTAGCATCAACCAATTCTTACGAAGTATCAACCAGGAGTTTCAACTTTGTTTCCATGGGTGTATTCATGGATTTACACTCCAACATATCAAACCTCTTTAGCATTTCAGCTGCATACTTCCTGTGGTTAAGGAAGATCTTCTTTGGGCTCTTCCAGACCTCAAGACCTAAGAAATAATGCATTAGGCATGTATCTTTCATCTCAAATTATGCAGCGAGCTTCTTCTTACAATCAATGATAACATTTTATTTTCAAGTTAAGAATAAGACATCCACATACAACAGGGATATAACAGGATCATCATTCATAACCTTGAAGTAAAGGTTAGAATCAACTTTACTTTTGGTAAAGCCCAAGCTCATCAGGAAACTGTCAATTCTTCCATACCAAGATTTAGGAGATTGCTTCAATCCGTACATAGCCTTCTTCAACCTATAGACATGATTCTTCTTGTATTCAACTTCAAACCCTTGAGGTTGTTCTATATACACTTCTTCTCCAATGACACCATTCAAGAAGGTTGTTTTCACATCCATATGGTGTAACTTCCACTTCATCTTAGCTGCAAGGGCTATGATGGTTATGATAGAAGTGTATCTGGCTACAGGGGAAAACGTCTCTTCATATTCAATGCCTTCCTTTTGATAAAAGCCATGAGCTACAAACCTTTCTTTATATTTCTCAACACTTCCATCAGCAACATGTTTTATCTTGTATAGCCATTTGGAAGATACCACATCTTTTCTCTTCGGTCTGGGAACTATTTCCCATACATCATTCTTTATAATGGATTGGTATTCTTTTGTCATGGCATCTGCCCATTCTTTCTTCTAAATGGATTCTTCAAATCAAGCAGACTCCTTCTCTAAGATATCACACATCAAATCCATATAACTGGAGAATGGCTTAGGTTTCTTAACTTTTCTCATGGTTCCTTCTAGGGCACCATACTTCTCCCCATATTGAATAAGTTCCCTTGCCCAAGCTGGCTTTCTCTTGTGGGAGATCGTCATCTGGGGAGGTTCTTGAGATTCTATCATATCATGATCTTCATGAATCTCATCATCGGTAGAAACTGTGACTTCCTTCATTGGTTCTGTAACTCTGGTAGCTACAGGTTCTTCTTCATATACTTCTTCAAGCTGGCATCTCCTTGATTTCTTGAGTGTTGCATCTTCATCAAATGTCACATCTCTATTGATATCAATGTGATGGTAACTTGGCATATAAACTCTGAAGGCCTTGGAGACCTCACAGTATCCAAAAAATATTCCCTTCTTTCCTAAAGGGTCCATCTTGGTTCTCTTCTCCTTCGGAATGTGTACAAATATTGGACAACCAAATATCTTGAGATGGCTTACTTATGGCTTCTTTTCGGAGAACATTTCTTCGGGCATTCTGAACCCAAGTGCACTATGGAATAATCTATTTTGTACATAAATTGGTGTCCTTGCTACTTATTCCCATAAGTGCATTGGAAGATCTTGATCATGGATCATAGTCTTCACAACTTTCATTATAGTTTTGTTCTTCCTTTCTGCTACACCATTTTGTTGAGGATTGTAGGGAGTGGTGAGCTCCCTCTTAATCCCGACATATTTACAAAAGTTTAAAAACTATTTTGAGGTTTATTCTCCTCCATTATATGACCTGAGTGTCTTGATATTTCTTTCAGAGATATTCTCTCTCAGGGCTTTGAATTCCTTGAATTTTTCAAATACTTCACCTTTTGACTTTAATAAGTACACCCAAGTATTGCGAGAATAGTCATCAATAAATGATACATAGTATACATACCCACTAATGGAGGTTTATGGAATTGGACCACATACATCTGAGTGGATGAGCTCTAAGACTCCTTCTGCTTTACTTTCGCTCTTCGGGAAAGGGTTATTGATGTTCTTTCCTTGTGCACATCCATTTCACAGACCTGCATGGTCAACCTTGAATTCTGGTAGACCTGTAACTTCCTTCCTCACATATGGTAATGCTTTGTAGTTGATGTGAGCTACTATTCTATGCCAAAGTTCACATGGACTCTTGGTGGAGTGTGTCAAGGTTGCTTCTGAGTGACCTTTTAATTTATACAGGCCAACTTCTTCTGTTCCAATAACAATTGCATATTCTATGGTTTTTCCTTTAGGTCATATGAGGACTTCACCATCTATGAATGCAACCTTGAAGCCTTTCTTATCTAAATCTGAGATAGAAATCAAGTTCTTTGTCAAACCCGGTGCATATAGTAAATCCTTCATCTTCATTGGGGTCCCTGAATCAAGTTTGTAATTAGACTCTCCCACTCCTTTGATAGGGTATTGGTAATCATCTCCAAGTGTAACTTTCTGGGGAAAGTTTTTTTCAGTAAGGAAAGAGAGAATGTCTCTCTGACCTATCATGTGCTTTGAAGCACCACTATCTATGAGCCAAGTATCCTCTGCATGTGATATTGATCCTGAGAGGGTTTAGATTAAGACATAGTATTCAATCCTTTCGTTAAGCATCTTCATGGGTGGCTCTTCATCTTCAACTGCATGGGCATGGTGCATTTTGTTTCTCTTCCTGTATTCTTCTCTTATAGCTAGAAAATACTTAGCAATATGTCCCATATTGTCACAATGGTAACATTGGTAGGATGAGAAATCCTTTTCTCATCTTTGACCTTTCTGAAACTTCTGGAATCTCCTTGGAGGGTGAGATTCTTTATGGATGAATTTATTTGGGGAGTGAGACTCCTTATGTGGGTGGGTATCTTTATTGAAGTGAGGCCTTTTCTTTCCTCCTTTAGCATGAGCATCTAGGGCTTGATCTTCATACCTTGAAACTGCTTCTCAGTTAGCTACTCTTGCTTCTTTTTGGAAACATTCTTCCCAAAGACTAACAAATTGCAGTTTATCCTTTCTAGCACAAATGGTTTGGATAAAATCATCCCAAGGTATTGTGAGACCATTAAGAGATGTAATTATGAGTTCATATTCATCTAGGGTATCTCCAATTGCTTCTATTTGTTCCTTAAATTGAGAAACCCTAGAGAAGTAGTCATGTACGGTTTCTCCTTTATGCATCTTTGTATTCTTGAGTTGGTTTCTTAGTTTCATCTTTCGGTTGATATTATTTCCTTCATACATCTGGGTTAGGGAATCAACATTTATTTTGGATTTTTCTTTGAAGCCACTTGAGGGATCAAGTGATCTTTAATAGAGTCTGGAATGATTCTTTTAGCCCTAACCATGTCCTTCTGGTGTTTTTCTTTAGTTGTAGCATCAGTAGGTTCTGGTACATCTTCCTTAATGAATCTTGCTAGGCCATTCTCTTCAATAATGAGTGCAATATTATACTTCCAAGAAAGAAATTTATCCACACCTTCTAGATTGACAACAATCTTGGTGTTTGCAGACATCTTGACTTGTAGCTGGGAAAATGACCAAAAAATTAAAGTGCTCAGAAATTAAATCTGAACTTACTAGGAGGTGCACTTGGCTGAGGTGAGTAGCATGGTGCAGTCGTATTTCAGAAAATCCAAATTTTACCCCTTCAAACTAGGCCTGCGAAAATCTGTACTAGTACTTATGGTGTTGGTTCTGGTTTCTTGGTTTCCTGGTTTTCTAGTTTTCTAGTAACAGTAAAAACTAGGGTTTCACTTTACGGGAGTTTTGTCCACTAGAAAAGTGTGTTGAGGCTATCAAAGAGTTCGTTAGGCTAGGGTGCACTTCCTTGATGACTTTTAGGCTGAAATTCTTCTTCAATAAAAATCTCTAATTTTCTTGTACGACAATAGTGGCGTTTTTTCTTATCTAGTGAAAGGTGCTCTCTTCAGCTTAGCTCTGATACCATGTTAATTTTTGAGCTATTATTAGGTTTCTTTTCAATTTACTAGATAACAATAGAATAGGTAGGATCACTGAGAGAAACACAATCTCAAGATACACAACATTTATCCTGGGAAACCCTCATGGGGGAGAAGACCCAGCAAAAAATTCCTTAATATAGATATCCAATACAATGCCATGGTAGTAAACCAAAACACTAGAGAATATCCAACACTGAGAAATGTGCCTCTCTCTTCCTTCTTTTCCCAATTGCAGTTACCAAACTTGCACACTTGATGAGTGGATGAGTGAGTCTGTTAATGAGGTGCTAGCCTCTTTTATTTATACTAGTTGGGAGGCACTAGAAAGGTGTCTCTTCATTGGGTAGGGCCGACTTCTCTTCTTAGTGGTTAAAACCACTTTAATTAGGCCTGGGGGCCGACTTCTTAATTAGGATAATATAATTAGGGTTTGACCAATCCACAAAAGGGGATTTGGTCAAGTACAAACCCTGACATGGTCAATCCACAAAAGGGGATTGATCCGATGAATAATAACTCAATAATAAATAGAATACTCTTTGCAGTTACAATATTTCAACAGGTGAGATGAATAAACCCATTTAATTTCAGGTCAAAATGCTTCATGGTTTTCGAGAAACAAGCCACCATCATCTACATCCATTTTTATATTTTCTCGAAATTTGTGAGTCGAATTTAGCCCAAATATTTTGTGGAGAAGCCTTACTATGATATTAATCTACTGACAAAAAATCAACTCAATTTGATTCACCATCTAGGACATATTTGAAAAATATCAGTTACATAATTTCGCTACGGAAGTTCGATGTGAAAGTGTGAAAGAGCGCCAACTCATAAGCCAGGTAAGCATTCAAATCAGCCTCAGATTAGTCTCCAGCTATACCAAATTATTCACATCAGTGCTAGAGTTTGAGAGCATGATGAAGAATATTATTTTTTGAAAATACTCTTATGTAATTAATGTGGTCAAAACAAACTTCTATTTTTAGTGGATAGTTTAAGTTTGTTCGTATTTTGTGTAACTAGACCCAAAGATGAAGGAAGGTAGTTGAATTTCGAATTCCTTAGCTTAGGGATGGATTATGCCTATATATTCGAGGTTTTTGAATGTACAAAGGGTTCCACCTGAAGGAGGAGAAAAATTGTTGTATTGTGTATCTTTTTCCTGAACTCCTTTATGAGTTAAATGCAAAAGTACAGTGCTTTCATGAAGCAGAGATTCATTACGGTGTTGTTCTAAGTATGTATTTTCCTTTGTAATGCTCATTTCCATTAATGTTTATTCTCTTCTAATATTTGACTGAGAGTATATGTTTGGAATTAGTCTTTATCCGATGCTCCATTCATGCAGTAAATACTTGTCTATGTGTTAAAGATTGTTGGTTCAGATGTCATCCATGCTTGATGCTCTGCTCATAGTAATCAATTTTTTTGTATTTCATCTAAAGTTACATTGAGAACTTGTCCTTTTCTATATTCTCTCAGTGTGATAGGATATCCTTTGTCTTTTCTGCTGCCATCTCAATACTTGTTATTTGATGAAAAACATCACTTACCTTGCCTCTGTTTTCAGAAAGTACACTAACCAATCATTAACTCAATATATTTAAGCTCGGACCTTGAATCTATTGCCCAATGGTTTCCTTCTCTAGATTGTCTTACCAACTCTTTTAAAGCAAAAACAAACCTATCTTATGTCATAATTTGACCTCTGAGTGTTATTGTTGTATATTTCTTGAGTATGAACGCCTTTTGGATTTTGAGAGAGCCCTCTCTGATTGTATAGGTGAGAATACAATCTAAAGTTGGTTGAAATAGTTACCTTAGGGTTTCTTTGATACAACCCAAAGAAAATACCAAGTGATAACATTTTTGGCGTCGTTGTCAAGGAAAAAATGTGAAATATTCCTTGGGAGAAATTACAAATATTAGACCTGATTGTTGATGGTGGACAACATTCAGACACAAGGAGGTTGTAAATCATCCACATGGCAAATCCATTATCAGTTGTATCCAGATGAAAGAGTGTCGATGGATACTCCGCCGTATAAAGGTTTTAAATATTGAAGAAGGTACTAGTGACTCCACTAGATTTGATGAAGAACTCAGATGATGATACCAGTGTTTCAAGGTATGCATGTTTTGACTTTTCATAGATTTATGGTTTCCCGAATCCTTTACCCAAGGATGAATATTTTTTAAGAAATGGTATAAAATTTAGTGGAGATGATCTGAGTTTGACTTTGAAGCATATCTCAAACTTTCATAACTTTACTAAGTTTCTTAGAGTCAAGCATGAAGATGTTTTCATCATACTTTTTTATGATTCATTCCAAGGGAAGTGTAGGAGTTGGGATGACGGTTTTCCTGCTAGATGTATTAGAACTATTACAACTTTTTGGGTTGTATTTTTGGAAACATGGATGGAGGAAAATTTTGTGGAAAAATCTCCTTCCATTCAAAATTTTATAGAATGGAATGATATGTACATTGAAGATGGGGGTGATGAAAACTTTTCTGCATCTTTGTCTTCTTATTTAAAGTCATGTAAATGTAGCTAAGAGGAAAAGATTCAGTTTTTGGATGAATTTGCCAAATATAATGAGAAAGAGATTGTTACAAAGAAATCCCTCTGTGGGCAAGTGGATTCCCTCTTGGGCTCTAGAATCCTAAGACCAAGACAAAAAGGGTGCTAACATTGGTCATCGATATCCTTTTAAATCTAGCTAAACTAATGTATAGAGAAGAGGAAGAAAGGTGTACCTTTTTAACGAAGTTTGTCCTCGCACAGTCTGAGTTGAGATTTGATCCCCGAGATCCTCGATAAGTTCTGTAAACCAAACAAAGAAAGAACAAGATTCCTATTCTACTAATATTAGCTTGAAACCAGATCTATGTAATAGAGACAAGTTCATGTAGAATAAACACAAATTTTAAAGAAACAGGCCAAGAACATATGTATATTAATGAAAACAAAGAAAAGTGCTTACAACCATGATGTAGATGCAGCATCTTCGCCAATCTCTCCTTGTCCAACCCTTTTCTCAAATAATCCACACAAAATGATGATGCTTCAATGATAAATCTCCCTTATGAGATCATAAGTTTTATGCCTTCAATGTCTCCTCCTTTTACCATGAGGAGGCCTCCCTATATAGGCTTGGAGAGGCCTAACCACTTAAGAGATTTTTGGGATAGGTTGAGGATCCTTCTCCTTCAGTTGTGGATCTTCCTTAAGATCGAGCCTTGACCTCGGATCCAAATCCAACCAAATCCAAAGATGAGGGGGATTCTTCCTTGATTTTCCTCAACAGTCCAAAATTTACTCAAAAAGGGCCAGCGCTCCTTAAGAATGGGGCATAGAGCGTTGCAACGCTCCCCCAAAAGAGGGTACAGAGTGATGGAACTCACTGACAGTATATAGGGGAGCGTTGCCTTCCAAAATTGATTTTTAAGTGGTTTTTTCCATGGCAAAAGACTTGTACTCTTTGTCAAATGATTTCTCCTCTTCAAAACCGGTCTTTTGAGGTGTCTTTTAAGTGTACTTGATAATGTTGTCTGAGACACGACATAGGCAAGATGACAGTATGATATTTTAGACACTTGCAGCCAAAATGAGACACTTGCAACATTGGTAATGACGACACTAGGCCATCATCGTAATGAGTAATTTTTATGTGTAACAGATTGACCCCCAAAGTGCAAAGTTAGAAGATGGGAACTGATGATTGACATACTTTGTAGACTTTTTCAAGCAAGGGTATGGACTCAGATAACCTAGGAGAAGCTACACACAACCATCAAACAAATATTATGCCATGTTTCAAACCCAAGGCAGGCATACCTATGCTTGAGTGATAAAGACTTTCAAGGTATGGCCACAAAAAATACACTGCGGATCCATAATTATATTGACAAAAAGGTATAGCCACTAAAGATACAATGTGGATCTATACTCATGTGAACTGAACTGATTGTAGCCATGAAAAATACACAGTGGATCTATGAGACGACAAGACATAGCCACGACCAATACAAAGTGGATCTATGTGACAGTATATGTGTCAATGTTCAAAAGAAACTTTGTCGCAACCTAGGAAAAGTACATATAAGAGTGATGACTCAACCCAGGGTCTTCTTACTGATCCCTATGTAGTATGAATCTAACCATGTGAATAGATGTCCTGATGTCGAACATGGCATAAACCACTTGATTATCGGTCAATGAAGTAAATCGTTAACAAGCACGAGCGAAATCACCATTGATGTCAATGATTCCCAAGTTACTCTAGTACATCCCAATGAATGTGAATGGATGATTTGAAGTCGAACATCTGTGGAATCATCCGATCATAGGTCAATGATGTAAACCCTCTATCGGATGTGAGGAGGCCTACCATTGAGGCATGCAGGTCCCAAGGTACTAACTGGTTTCTAAGTCTAGTTCCTGGATAATGTGTTGAAGCCGACAGAAACAGAATCGTCGAAGAAGGGCCTTTATGTATCCCCCATCAACGACACGAAACTGACACAAAGATGTAATTGGTGGATCAAAAGAACATGGACTGACACGGGTATTGAAACATAAATTTGTGATGGTTGACTTTTGAGGTAGATACTTCCCTTGAACACTGAGGCACAATAGCAAAAACATGATATGGACCAAAACATGATGATGCAATGGATACTGTGACTCCCATCGGGTGACCCAAAGGAGTAAGAAAACTCAGAGGATTGGTTCAGTGCAAAGGTTTAGTGGATTAAAATGCATGAAAAGACAAAGTGTCGTGTTCAAGGGCGACTGTAAGAGTTACTTGTAATGTTCTCAAAAACTGCTTGTCTTGCTTCTTTCAATTTTTTCTCCCATCCAGATAGATGAGTACCTCTTTTTTATTTAATGAGCTCGAGGAGGGTAACACATGATCAATATAACTCACCTTCAGTCAGTCCCTCTTCCTTTTCTTAATGAACTAGAATAAGTAAGGGTTTGGTCCCGTATGGGCCCTACAATGTATGATTGTTTAATGAGTCCAAAGAAGGTAAACTCGATGATTTTTCATGTTTAGAGAGTCTGAAAAGAACTTAAAGATGACTCCAGTGTTGTCCTTTTTATAATTTTAGTCTCGTGAGACCGAAAAAGAGATAATTTATCACCCGAAAGATGCCCTTTCAAACCTTTTAACGAGTGGGAAAGGAAGCAAGATCACTTGGCAATCTTTTCACGTTTAGAGAGTCTGAAAAGAGCTTAAAGACGACTCTAGGGGGTTCATTTTTCATGTATCCATGTGAGTCCAAAAAAGAGATAAAAGTTTACTCGTTGTGTTCTTATGTTTTTCCGAGCATGAGAATGAACTAAGACTTCTTGTTAATGTGACAAGATGAAAATCGAACAAAACTGCTCTGAAACCTGTCAATAATGTCAAAATTGCATGCCATCGTATTAATAAGGCCTCCAAAATATTTCTCAAAAACCCAAAATAACTATGCTTTCGCAAAAATGAAATTTTATAAATAGTAATATGGGGTAACAATATCTTTTACCATTTCATTTGTGCAAAGCGTTGTACTAGTGGAGAAATTGAGCTTTGGAGGGTGAATGTTGCTTTGTTTGGTGCCAAAGCTACAGTCAGTTATTTCTGTCATCATTTGGATTGGGTTCGTGCTCTTCTTCCTCTCTTCAATTTACGTGGTTTACATTTGTTTTCAGGCAATTACTAGGATTTAAAAATGATGCCCTAGGTTGTCTCAAGCACCCAAAAGGGCTTAGCGCTCCTCTAGAATTTGAGGGGGAGTGCTGCCCAATTTTTTAGCGCCCCTGCAAGATGGTAAGAAGGCACCAATTCTCTTATGTGGGAGTGAGAGGGGCGCTACCCGAAAAGCACAAGAAAAATGCCCAAAAACGCCAGCGCTCTTCAAAAAGGGTAATGGGGAGTGTTGTAGGTGAATCCCCCTGCGGACAAGTGGATTCCCTCTTGGTCTCTAGAATCCTAAGGCCAAGACAGAAAAGTGCTTAACATGGACACTGAATTCCTTTTAGATCTAATCAAGCTAATGAATAAAAGAGAAGGAGAAAGATATGTACCTTATTAGTGACATTTTTCCTTGCAAAGTCCTGGCTGAGCTTCAATCCTAAGCTCCCTGATAGGTATTGTAGGAAAAACAAAGATACAATGGAATTCCTACTCTAATGATATTTTCTCAATCATATATCCATCTAATGTAGACAAACTCACATGGAACAAGCATAAGTTTGAAAGAAACAGGCCAAGCATTGATTATTAATGAGAACAAGTAAAATTACTTACAATCCTTTGAATGAAGGTGCAGCAGCTTCTTCCAGTTCTCCTTGTCCAACCCCTTTGCTCAAGTAGTCTACATTGATTGCTTTTATGAAATCTCAGTCATGAGATCATAAGTTTCACATCTCCAATATTTTCCATGTACATACCACTTACAAAATCATAAGTTTGGTATCAATATCTAGTCTCTCTCCATGTACCTTTCACCATGAGAAGGCCTCTTTATATAACCTTGGAGAGGTCCAACCACTTGAGAGATATTTGGGATAAGTTGATGATTCCTCTCCTTCAGTTGAGGATCTTCCCTAAGATCATGCCTTGACCATCTATTCGAATCCAACCACCTTCAGGAATTGAGGGATTGTTCCCTGATTTCCCTCAACAAACCTAAAATTTGCTAAAAAAAAGGGTAGTGCTCCCCCAAAAGGGTGCACAGGGCGCTTAAACAATCCCCCAAAGAGGCTCAGGGAGTGCCAACACTCCCTGACAGTGGGTAGGGGAGAGCTCCTCTCCAAAATTTATTTTTTAGTGGTTCTTTCAATGGCAAAAGGTTTGTACTCCCTGTCAAGTGACTTCTCTTCTTCAAAACTAGTCTTTGGGGTGCCTTAAGTGTCTTTGTGATGTCGTTAGAAGCATGACATAGGAAATATGGCAGTATGATGTTTTTTGACACCTGCAACACTTGTAGTCAAGATGCGACACTTGCGGACAAGATGCGACACTTACAACACTTGTAATGACGACACTTGCGACACTATCAAAGTGAGTAATTTTGAGGTGTAACAGATTGCCCCCCAAAGTATGAAGTTAGAAGACGATGATGACTGAAGTACTTTGTAGAATTTTTTCAAACAAGGGTATGGACGCAGAGAAACTAGAAAAATCTGCACACAACCATCAAACAAATATTATGACATGTTTCAAACCCAAGGCAGGCATACCTATGCTTGAGTGATAAAGACTTTTTAGGTATGGCCGCCATAAAATACACTGCGGATCCATAATTATATTGACAAAATGGTATAGCCACTGAAGATAAAATTTGGATATATACTCCTATGACCTGAATTGATCGTAGCCACGAAGAATACATAGTGGATATACAAGATGACAAGACATACGCCATAAAATACACTGCGGATCCATAATTATATTGACAAAATGGTATAGCCACTGAAGATAAAATGTGGA
>JASDQU010107651.1:0-12292 GCA_032191745.1 Picea mariana | reverse complement strand
TCTTCTCTTACTTTCATAACCAAGGGCCAACAAGCCCCAAACACTCACCTGTGACTCGTCCTAAGGCACTTCAAATCTGATCCTTTTTTTTTACTTCGACTCCAGACTGCGCAGGGAAACCTTTGCTTTCTACGCTATGCCTCCCTTCCTTCCTTGTGTGGATTGTCTTTTATGTGTCTAGTACCTAGTTTCAAATACACCTGGTAATTGGACCCTTTTCCTTATGCTTTTACTTAGAGCTGCGGGGCAGCTGGTCATCATAATACAATTTCAACCGGCTCCCATTCACTAATCCTTCCTTCCATTCTCCCTTCAAAGTCTCCAACTGCGTAGATCCTCCTTCTATAACATAGGCAATCTCATATGGCCCGAGCCAATGTGTTCTGAACTTCCCAGGATATTTTATGAACTTACTGTCATATACTAGTACTAGATCACCTTGTTTAAATTCCTTCTTCTTGATGTGTCTGTCATGATAGGCCCTCTCTCTTTCTTTCTGTACTTGTTGATGGAATCCTACAATAAATATGTCTTCTTCAAGCTCAACCAATTGTGCAAGCCTCTCTTAAACAGCGCCAGCGTCACCCATTTCTATAAAGGCAACAATTCTTAGGCTTGGTACCAAATATTCCATTGGCACAACGGCTTCGAGACCATACACCAACTTAAAAGGACTCTGCATTGTTAGCTTCTTGCAAGTGGTTCTATAGGCCCATAGTACTGTTGGTACTCTTAAATCCCAGTCATCCCTGTTCACATTGAAAATATTTGTCAGCGTTGTCTCCAAGATCTTGTTGAATGCTTCAACTATCCCATTTTCTTGTGGATGGTAAGGCATGCTCTTCTAATGATGAACTTCAAATTCCTCAGTCAGGGCTTCAACTATCTTATTGATTAAATGTGTGCCTTGATCACTCATAAGGATCTTTGGGCATCCAAACCTAGTTATGATGTCATCAAATATGAAGCCTGCAGCTGTAGTTGCACTACAGTCCTTAACTTCTCTTGCTTCAGCCCATCTGGTCAAGTACTTTGTCATAGTGATTATGTACCTTACTCTTGTGTACTTTCCTCGTGGGTTTATAGGTCCCACAAAATCAATGGCCCATTTCTCAAATGCTTGTAGGGTCAGTTGTGGTGCTAATGGAATTTCATCTCTTCTGGTCGGTTTCCCAACTCTTTGTCATACATCGCAGGATTTGTAATAGTCTTTAGCATCTCTGTGTAAGGTAGGCCACCAAAGGCCAGCTCTAAGAACCTTCTGTGCAGTTGTTTTTCCTATGTAATGTCCTCTTGCGATGCCTTCATGAGCTTCTGTGAGGATCACTGGTCGTTCTGCCTCCATAAAACATCTTCTCAATATTTCATGAGGTCCTATCTTGTATAGTTGTCCAGCTATAAGTGAAAAGTCTGCAGCACGCACTACTAGTTTTTTTTTCTGTGGAATTGCATAATCGCTAGGTGCCATTCCTGTTGATAGGAACTGGACTATTTCTGTGAAGTGGTCATCAATATTTCTAATGGCCAATAACTATGCATCTGGCAGTGCATCCTCCAAACTAGTCGGCTCTTCGCCATGTTCCAACCTTGACAAGTGGTCAGGACCTTTGTTCATTCTTCCTGGCTTTACTACGATCTCAAAGTCATATTCCTGAAATAGCAGAAGCCATCTACATATTCTCCCCCCCCAACACTGGCTTGTTGACTAGGTATTTCAGCGCGGAGTGATCAGTAAACATTTTAAAGTGTCCTCCCAACAAGTAGTGGAAAAAATTTTCTACCGCATACACCATGGCTAACCCCTCTCTCTCAGTAGTGGTGTAATTGATATCAGAAGTTGATAGCTTCCTGATTGAAAAGGCAAACGGATGGTGAATATCTCCTTCCCCAGGTTGTGCTAACACTACTCCTAAGAAAATAGAAGACGCATTGGCATGCACATGAAACTCCTTGCTCCAATCTGGGAATACCAGAATAAGCGCAGTAACCATTTTCATTTTTAGTGTGTCGAAGCTCTGTTGGCACTCTTTTGTCCAACTAAACTGACTATCTTTCTTCAAAAGCTTCTCCATGGGTGTTGTAATCTGGGCATATCCTTTAATGAACTTCCTGTAATATCCAGTATGTCCCAGCGCAGTGTGCAGCTATTTGACTGAAGTAGGAGGGGGTAGATCAACTATAATAGCAATTTTAGATGGTTCTACGAGAACCAACAATCCCTGCTTGCATACAATATGACCTAGCAGCACTCCAAATGGTGAGAATAAGATGCATTTCTTCAGATTCAAGGCAATTTGACACTGCCTACATTTTTCCAACATTAGCCTTAGACATTCAATATGATTTTTCAATAAACTAAAAACAGTCCAATCATCAAAATATGCTTCTAGAAATTTATGCGGAAACTCCTTGAATGCTTCGACCACCACCCTAGAAAAGATGGTTGGGGAATTCTTCAATCCAAATGGCATCACTGTATACTGGTAGGGTCCCCATTCTGTTGCAAATGTGGTCTTATAGCGATCTTCCTTAGCAATCTAGATTTGATGGTATCCTGAAAATCCATCTATAAAAGAATATGCCTCCTGGCCTCCCACATTATCTAACACTTTGTCAGTGAATGGTGTAGGGAAGGGGTCATGCAAGTAGGCATCATTCAGCTTCCTGAGATCTACACAGATCTGGATCTCTCCTATCTTCTTGTCTTGTACCACCATAGGGCTAATCCATTATGATTCTTAGACAGATTCTATAATCCCTACTTCCAACATTCTGTCGAGCTCAATCTTCACTTTCTCCTTATATTTAGGGTTCAATCTGTAGGGTCTCTATTTGACTAGTCTTGCATCTAGCTTCAAAGGGATCCTCATCTCTCTATAGTCCCTTTAACTCCCTTCATATCAGTGAACTTGGTTGGAAACAAGTACTGATATTCATGCAGTAATTCTATAATCTTGTCAATAGTGGTAGTATCCCAATAATCTCCAACATTTGCAAGCTTCGGTGTCTGCTATGTTCCAATATTGACTTTTTTGATCTTGATTGGTTGTCCAATAAATGGTAGCTTGACTCCTGGTCCTTCCACATGTCTTTGGCCTTCTGTTTCTGCGATGTTCACCTTCCTAGGATCATTGTCTTCATCGGCGTTGATGTTGTAACAGCCTTGCAGTTTCTAGAGAGACGCAATTCATTCGTCCTCTTCTTGCTCCAAAGGGGGGCTAGAGGCCTCCTCAAATACTTTGTCTTACAATCTGTAATTCTTGATATACTTTAGGATATTGGCTTTTGAATAAAAAGGTAGTCACAAAATTCTGAGTCATACCTTCCCAATCTACAGTGATGAGGTGCAGCTCCCCTTGAAGGTACCAGTTGATAGGGGTTGTGTCTAGTGTGTTAATGAACTTGTGCACCCACTTCTCTTAAGGAATGTCACTCCAAGCCTCTTCACAACTTTGCACATGGTCCTTTGGGCAGCTTTGACCTGTGTACTGAACTTCGCATCCTTCCACTTGTGTTGAGAACCGCGTTGTCATCAAGATACGACATTGTACCCATTCTGTAATGTTTTTTTTGTGTGTCCCCCACCATCTTGCTAGTGTGGATTTCATGGCCTCATCCATTGCCAACAATATTTGTTGTGTTGGTACACTTGCTTCAAATTCCGTTAAGAAGGCTTCTAATGGATTCAGACCATCAAAATTGGGCAAGTTACTTACTGTTGTGCCGATCCAGCGAACTTCTCTAGTTAATCTAGCACATCTCCTTGTAGATACTTCATACATTTTGTTATGCTAGTTATCCAGTGCTTCTTCTGAATATGATGAATATGTGTTGTCACTTCACCAGCTTAGGTTTCCATCTATTGTAGGATTAATGTAATCATGTTGTCTGGTTGTTAATTTGTATATGTTTTCCAGTCCATATGCGCAGTCTTCTTCTCTGATGGGATCTGTGTATCCCTGACCTTCATCTGGATATCAGGGTGCAATGAACCTAAGTCCATCTCTTTCAAATGTCATATGTTTTTTTTTTAAATCAACCACAGTGGAATTATTGAAAGCCCAATCAATTCATAACAACGCAGTGTAAGGGCAGCTATCATCAACTATCTCAATTACCTCAAAATATGCAAACATCCTTACTCTGTCGATGTCCATAGGGACATGTTCTAATATGCCAAAGGGGCTTGCTTATTGCTGGTTAGCCATCCTAATCCTGATAGGGGAATATATCAACTTCGGTTTTCCCATCAGTGCCTAGGTTTGCTTCATCATGACATTGACCTCCGACCCTAAGTCGAGGACCACATAGTCTATATCATACTCTCCAATATGAGAATTCAAGTGTAGTTCCTTATTTGTCCTCCTCTTTTTAACGATTTGGTGTACTGCCCTATTCAGCAAGGGGTCTATCTTTCCTAGCTCATACTATCTGATTAAACTTTGTAGCTCTTGTACAGCGCTTTCATCCTGAATCAACTTAATGCAAGTATGTAAAAATTCCATGATCTTGCTTACCTCTTTTCCTTATTTTGGTGAAGCAGATTGATCGAATGCCATAGGAATTCCATATTCTCTCACTTATGGCTATGTCTTTGATGAAGAGCCTTGGTATGCTTTGAACTCTTTTCTTGCCTCCTCAAATATTTGTCTTTCTTTCTTTTCATCAAAATTTTGGGTCTTCTCTGTAGCTTTCCTGACTCCTGAGTCTTCTGTATTCTTTCCTGAGGTCATTTTGTCTTCTCCTGTAACAACGCCTCCTCTAGTGATAACAACAACTCTAGGTTCTTCTCCATGAGGTTCAGCGTATATCATTTGCACTTGCAAGTTCTACTGAGGTCCTCATCTTTCTTGAAGCTTAGCCAGCAATGTTGGACATTCCTCGATAATATGCTCGAAGGAGTTGCAATAGTTCCAAGTGGTACAAGCATTCTGACAGTCCCTTTCCAAGTGTCCTGGATGTGCATAGTTATAACAGATTATATTTCCTTGACCTCGACCCATACCTCCTTCTCTTCCTCTTCCTTTGAATCCACCACGAGGATTGAAGTTTCCTCTCCTAGGTGAGTTATACTCCATAGTGCTTCCATCTTGTTGTACTTTGCCTTGAATCTTGTATATGTCTCTTGACTTTTCATGCATGAGATCGTAAGCCCTACAATACCTATCATCATGTCCCATGGACTTATAGAACATGCAATAAAAATTTGTGGGTGTCTGAACATACTTTTGCATATAATAGCACTCACAAGGGCAATGTTTATTTATGCATACCTCACACCAGGGTAAGGTGACTTTCTTTAAAGGGCTCGGAGCTCCAGAGGCCAAGTATTCATGGAATAGGGGATAGTGTTCCTTTTTTGTGGCCTTCTGATCTACATCTAACGCACCAGATGTCTTGTCTTTTATATTTCCATTTGTCCTTTTTCATATCTTCGACCTGCAGAGACAAACTAGTTAGCTGACTCAAGATTTACTCAAACCTGAACTGGATTCTCCCATAGGGGCTTATTCTAGCTTCATGGTGATCTCTAGCACCTCAGCCTGCGAAGCAATCTTCTGTTGCATTAGAGGAATTATGATGTGTGGTAAAAGGGAAGCAATGAACCATTCTTTGTTCTACTCATCTGGGATCTGAAAAGTCAATCAGCCTGTTAAGGTCTTGAATCTTTGATTGAATTCCCAAATGGGTTCGGTGACCTTCTGCTTGATCTCTTTCATTTATGTAATACATTTTGATTCTGATTTGGGTTTCTTGAACTCTGTAATCAACACATTCTTGATCTGATTCAGCGGCTTAGGCTGTGCAAGTCCTTGGACAAGCTTCATGTACTAGCTCAATGTGCGATCCCTTAGGGTAGTACTAAACTAGGTTCTTTTAACAGCTTCATCGGTGACATTCTTAATATTCCATATGGCTTCACATAGGAACCAGTGATGATCAAGGTCTTCAGACCCATCTCCCCTAAAAATAGGGAGCCTTGTCTCATCTGCCATAGATCTTCCTAGGTTTCCTGTCTGAGTATAGGTTGAACTGCTAGTAATAGTACTCTGAGGACTCTGGTGACTCTGACTATTCTAATTACTTAGTGTTGCTGGAACCATGGGAGGATTAATAGTACTTACTTCAACAGTCTGTGCAGTTTCTAAAGTTTTTGGCTCGTCCCGATGAGGTTCTTCATCTTTTCCTTCCTCTGTCCTAGTGGGTTCTGAATGCTCTTCATATGTCAGATCTGCCTCTTCTCCACTATAGAAACCCTCATCCCTATAGTTCTTCTTGAACAGGTTCGCAAGGTGGACTTCTATGAACACTCTCCCACTACGCGTATGTCCATCCCTTGTGTCGTTGTCGCTATCTGAATTCCTGAACATTAGCTTTTTCAAATCTAACCAATCTACTGTATCTTCAAGATGTTCTTCTCGTGCAATAGCATCTTGATCCTCAGCTTTAGAAAATGTAAAAATTTTCCTCTGGGTCCCTTGAAGAAATATCTCTCAGCTTGGCTATATGACTCTACTTTGTCAACAACAAACTCGGTGATGTACCCTCCAATGGTGTTATCAAACCAGTGATCTACTACTCGTGATACGGCGTTATCAACTCTCTCGACCTTCTTGATCAGCGTCGACTTCCAAACCACAGGAGGTCTAGATCTGACCTCAAACTGGGTATCTGCTAACCTAGCTAACCACTCATATATCTCCTGATGGATTCCTCCAAAAAAAATTGTGTATATCAGTAAATATATATCTCTCCAACCAATCCTCTGTACTAAGATTAGGGTTCTTGTTATGGGCTTCAACGAAGCCCTTTTCTTGATCCTCTATCCACTTTTGAATCTATGTCTTTGATGGAAACCACCTTGACATTCCCTCAAGAAGATTCTTGTCCCGGCAACGGAACCATTTGTTGGCACAGGGGAAGACACAGGGTTCAGCTCCAAGAGCGCACCAACAAGCCATAACTACCGGCCCTTTTGGAAACACCTGCAAGGAAGATGCAGTCTCACCCGAAGTAGCTATGAAGGGTTTGCAGGACAGAGATATCTACAAATAGAAGGAATGAAAAGTGGATTCATAGGAACCAACACACAACAATCTAGTATTCTTTATCCTCTTATAATCTATTGCGCAATTTATATCTCATATCTAACACATTATCATCATAGAAGCATATTAAATGACAAAGAACAGAGCATCAATCACACACAACACAAGATATACGTTGTTCGCCCTCTCTCTAGGGATACATCCACAGAACTGTGCTTTATAATGTATTAAGATGAAGCATACAGTTCTTGTCTGTGCTCTTAGCTAGCAGATCTTCTCTCTTCTCCTCTCTATATATACCCTCCCTGCGCACCCATCTGCAGGGCTGATCTTCACACCCAGCTGAAGATCTTACAATGCAGAAGCCTCTCATACTCATCACTTCTCTCTCTCTCAATCAACAACAACCAAAAACTCACAATAGCACAACAACAACAATACTAATAATAGCAATCCAACCGAGGTCCTATTGACCTTTATTTATACATTACAATAGCTCACTGACTTCCTTAGGCTAATACCTAAGTGTTACAAACCCTAGATACCAAAACCCTAGATGTCTAAAACCCTAGGTCAACTTGACCCACGTTTTCAGGGCTTCGCCAGCCTATCTTTCCTTCCTTCTCATGTGGTGCTCCAAAGCATCCAACGGTGGATTTTTCTGCTTGCTGATTTTTCCACGATCCTTCTTTCTTATTGATCTGTCATCCTCAATCTTCTCATTCAATGGCTTGCTTTCTCTTACTTCGCTCTGTCTTTTCTACTCTTTTTCTCACTTCAACCCAGTAACAGTCACTTTGTCTTCTGCGCAATTCACATTTTTCCTTTTCTTCCTTGATCTTCACTTACTTTCATAACCAAGGGCCAATAAAGAGAAACAACTATATGCCAAACCATTCAAATGTTTCTTTGGGGTGAAGGAGGTAGATTATTTGGGTCATATTGTTTTGTATGAACAGTTTTTAAGATGAAAACATATCTTCTTTTAACTTAATACCCATAATCTCATCAAATGTTGTCTTTTTTCGTTAACTACAAACCCAAAAATATCTGTTTTTTTATGTAATTAATGTCATGGTGGACATGTTGGCATCAATACGATCAAGATCTCGTTATAATGAAATATATGTTGGCTAGGTTTGGTTTTAAAGGAAACCCCTGGAATCTTCAAATCTTGTTCAATTCCACCCAAGTTTGGTTTTGTCTGAATAGTTTTGAGATGGAAATAATATTTTCTTTTAACTCAAAACCCATAATCTAATGCAGTGTTTTTGTTTTTAACTAAAAACCCCAAAATATGTGTGTTTTTGTGTACCGCATGTTGAAATATTGTAACTTCGAAGAATATTCTAATTAATTTTGAATTATTACCTTAAGAATCAAATCCCCTTTTGTGGATTGATCATGGCGGGTCTTGTATGAGATCAAATCCCCTTTTGTGGATTGGTCAAACTACATTTGTATAGTGGTATTTGTAAAGTCAGCCCCTAGTACTTATAAAGTGGTTTTAACCACTTCTAGGAGAAGTCAGCCCCACTAAGTGAAGAGACATAACGCTAGTTCTGTTGATTAATTGGGTTAGTTACCATTTATGTCAACCCTTGAAGAAATTCTGGTAGCGAATTATGGTAGCACAAAGTTTGGGTAATGGACCCAAGTTTGTTTGATGGATAATGGTATGAGTTTTGAAATATTTGCAGGTAAGACTATTCTAGATGGATAGTACATGTAATTTCATTTCCATTGGTATGTGGAATGTCACATAACTCCTCACGGTTAGAGATTTATGGCCATGTGAAGTTACAGAACCCTCATGAGTCATCTAGAAGCCCCAAAAAGTCAAAGTGTTTGCAAAAGAAATTATTTAAATAATAAAGTTAATGGAGAACTCCCTAAAATAAGGAAAGTGAGATGCTACTTGAAAGTATAAATAAGAGGCAAGGCTCTCTCATTTAATTACACTTGAATATCATTGAATATCTATTCTTGTGAAAGGTTATTTGGGAAGGTATTATTGATAGAGAAAAATTGGAGAAGAAAAAGTGTAGCAGGAAAAGTGCGGCAGAAAACGTGCGGCAGGAAAATTGTGGCAGAAAAAGTGCGATAGAAAAATCATGGCAGAAAATTCACGGCAAAAAAAGTGCGGCAGAAAAATCGCAGCAACATGGTTGGGGTCTATTTATAAGAGATATGGCACATCTTGTTTGAGGTATGTTTTGTGAGCTAGGTTTTATCTCTTGATATGGTATTGGATGTTCAGTATTGCTGCATATATCATATTTGTTGAGGGATACAATTGGTATTTTGTTGTTGGTATTTGGCATATGGGTATTGGTCTTTTGGTTGTGATGCGTTGTTGAAGTTGTTGGTTTAGATTGAGGCTACATAACAGTGAGGTTGTGCCACATGGTTTGATGTAAGGGTTTATGGTATTTGGTTATGGATAGTGTGATGTATTGCTCAAGAAATTTTGATGGTTATATTGGTGTATGTACTTCGTGTATAGTTGAGGTACATGGTTGAGACAAGTAGTTGATGAGTTGGCACATACATGAGGTGTATACTTGATGATGTTGGTACGTCTTGATGAGTCATAGTTGATGTGTATTTGATGCATGATTGGTACATATTTGGTGCATGGTTGATCCACTCATTGATGATACAGGTTGAGGTATAGGTTGGTGCATGGTTGATGCAATTTTTTATGGTACAGGTTGTTTGGACAGGTTATTGTGATAGGTTATTTGTATAGGTTTGGTGCATGGTTGATGCATTTTTTTATGGTACAAGTTGAGGTACATGTTGATGTATGGTACATGTTGGCATGGGTTATTGGTATAGGTTGTTATAGGTTGATTGGTACAGGTCTACAGCAGTATATCTCACAGTGATAGTGTGACAGTGGTTCCATCATTCTACTTCTACGTCAAGGCAGTTGGACGGGGCAAGGACAAGTGGTTGTAGCCAACTTTCGGTTGTAGAAGGATAACATAGGGGGTTGTAGCCTCCTTCTGGTTGTAGCCAGAGAATTGGGGAGTTGGATATTCCCTCAGGTTTTAGCCTAAGAAACTAGGGGGTTGGAGCCTCCTTCCAGTTGCATATGGAAAACAAAGGAATTTGGTGCTTCCAATGAATGTAATTATTCAAGACATATAAGAAAAAGAATTATGTGGTTTTTTCCTGCTTTGGGTTTCCACATAAAAACATTGGTGTACTATGTATGTGTATGATTGTTCATTTGTTCATTGTTTATTTACTTTGTAATTATTGGATGATAATGCTACACTGATATAACACTTGCATTATATGGTTGAAAAGGTTTAAATTGCTCTATTATTGATTCACCCCCTTCTCAGTAATCCAACAAGTGCCTCCTCAACTAGTATTTATATGTGAGGATGATGCCTCACTTATACACACTCACACTCATTGATCCGGATTTAGGAGCGAAATGAACTAATTAATAGACTAAATACAATAAGCATAGAAATATGAAGAACAACATAGATATCCAGTCAACAATATCTCCTATTGAATGAATGAAATAGGTTGAAACTGTAAAACTGCAGAACTGAAACACTTGCTCGAATGGTGGTAGTTATCTCTGAGAATATATGTGGCTACTACGTGCATATGTTTGAGCATAATGGTTACAATGAGGATCCAGAAAAAAAAAATTAATATTCCTCGTGAATACCAAAACCCTAGACATCCAAAAACCTAACCCTAGGAGATGAAACACCAAAGGTTATGTGGGCCCCTATAGGTAAGTTGGTACCTCAACTTATCAGGGTTGTAACTTTTGCATATGACCTCCGTTTTGGACACGTGATAGCCTGTTGGAAAGGTATTTTAGAGAAATACACATTACGCCATCAAAATCTGACCCCATCTACAGTTTCACTATGGTGAGCCAAAAAAACATTGTTTAGGGCCCTAAAACGGCCTTGGAAGTACAACAAGATGTTTTGACACAAAAACATACAAAATAAGACAATTGGATTAGGTGGGAGGCCAATAGTATCCACCTAGAATATTTTTAGGACTTCAGAAACCCCCAGAAGTGTAGAACCTGTTATCACTCCAAGAAACTCCTTAGGTTTGTAGGCTAAGGATGCTTGGTAACTTAAAAATAATATGTAGGTATGCTTGGAACAATGGGGTATTTAATGATCAATGTAATAGACAACTCATCATACATATAAAGAAACAGTGCTTTCAGGAAACAATAATCAGATCAAGTAATTTGAAAGGAGAGGATGAAAAACACTAATCTTGATTGCCAAATACAGTTGAGTGTAGGGATTAATACAAGATAGAAAGAAAATCCTTCACTTCAAATCTATGAGCTCAATAAAGAGATAACAGTCTTCATAAGCTAAGATAAACTGAAATGAAGTACAGAAATGGAAACATGGATATTTCTGATATTGAAAACGAAAGGAAACTGCAATTTTATTATATCATAAGATTTTATACAGTAGCACAAAAATGTATCCCAGTTTGAACCCTTGTCTCTTAGAAAAAATAGGCATTTATAGCCTTTTACAATCAGTTTTTAAGATCCTAAAAACTTGGATCTGTATCTAAAAATAACAGTTCAAATTTAACTAAGTAAATCGATAACAAAGACTTAATGGCTAGACTAGCATTCGAATTGTCTTCAATCTAAAAATTTGACATTTGTACTCTTTAGCTTCTGGAATATGTTGTGTCATGAAACATGGCAAAGGCACCTGTCTTAGCAGTTGAATTTCTTCAGTTGCTCATAGTCGACACTTTAGGAGATCATTTTTTCATATGGTTTTTAAAACTCCCATGAATCTCTGATGAAAAGTATTTTTCGACCAAGTTGTTGATCCTTTAATGCTCTGGAGCCTCTTTAAATTCTGTGAAAAACGCCCTGCTCCATCCTTATCTTTCAAAAATGATTTTTGTCCTTTCACCAGCTAACTCGCCTTATGATTCGCTGGTTAGCTAGTGAAAGCGTTGCCTTTCACCGGCTTATTGGTTGTAAAATTGCCCTGTGCGCTGGTGAAAGCTCTGCCTTGGCCCAAAATGAACTTTCACCTCCAAAACTGTGGTTCTATCGGAAACTCAGTGTGTCTCTACTTTATCCCCTTGCATGTTCACAGCAACCTGAGCTAGCACTTGCAGATCTGGGTGTGACTTTTTCTTTTGCTTCAATTTTCTAATCTTCCTTTTAAGACGTTTTGCTAACCACCATAGACTGTTATAGTCTT
>JASDQU010107650.1:128750-138854 GCA_032191745.1 Picea mariana | reverse complement strand
CTTTAGCTGTAAGGCTAAAATCTCCCTTATAGAGATGGGTCTTGGTACACCTTTCACAATGCTTTGTTTTCCATCTCCATTAAGACATGTAAATGTCTTGCTATGATAATCTAGGACAACATGATGCTTTTCCAACCAATCCATTCCAATTAGAATATCATAAGATCCCAATGATATGATATTCAGATCAACACTAGTATTCACACCATTAAGACTTATGGAACAAACTATGACCATATCATGGATTCTCCTTTTGGTTTCAGTGGATAGCTGAACCAAACTTGATTTCCCAAGATTACCTTTCTCCAAATGTAATATATCCACTATATTAGGATCAATGTAACAATGAATTTCTCCTGAATCAATTAAAATAACAACATGCTGATTAATGATCTTACCTTCCACCTCGATCATATTGGACTGCTAATCTTCTTGTCGATCATCTAAGGCTGCATAAATTCTTCCCATATCTTCAACTGTTGTAGCCTCTTGGATGTTGTGCACGATCTCCACTCTGTCCTTTTTGTGTGGGAAATCCTTGTACATGTGATCTTCTTTGCATCCCCAACATTGGATTGGTGGTCTTCCTGTTTTTCCCAAGGAGTCTTCTTTCTTGGATTCATCCTTAGCATACTAGTCTTGATGATTTTTATTAGGCTCATTTCTATTGAAAGGAGGTTTGAATCCCTTCTTCCTCTGATCAGACTTCTCGTTCTTCTTATCCTTCCAAGATTTCTACACGGATTCTTTGCCTAGGCCTTGCTCATACATGTACTTAGCCTTCCTGATGGTCTCAGTCAAGGTATTGGGCTCATCATACCAAATATTTTCTTTATAAAAAGATGGAAGTACACTCAAAAACCTTTGTATTTTAACATTTTCATCATTTATAAACCCTACATACTTTAGCAACCCCAAGAACTTCTTCTCATATTCTACCATGGGCATGCTTCCCAACCGAAGTTCAAAGAACTCTTGCATCTTCTTGTCATATAAATTCTCTCAGAGGTACTCCTTCTGCAAATACTTCTTGAATTGCTTCCAAGTGATCCTATTATCATTAAAATGTTCAAGTTGCTTCAGTTGGTCCCACTACATAACAACTTTCCCATGTAAATGGTAGGTAAAATTCTGGCTTCTAGGTTTGATGAATAGTTATGCAATTGGAAATATCTCTTGAGTCCAAGAAACCAGACTTCAACATCATCTTCCCTTTCCCTTTCACCATCAAAGGATGGTGGCTTAAGCTTCCTCAACTCTCCTTGAAAACTTTCCATTTCATGCCTTCTTCTTTGGTGCCTAACATGAGACACCTCTGGACTGCTTATGGAATATTCAGATGCATAAAAATTTCTTGTTGAGTAAGGAGGTGAGTGGTGTTTATGATCTCTTCTAGCACTTATGGAATAACCAACTCTTCCACAATAATCTCTTATTTCATGATACATGCCTCCTTCCTCTTGTCTTGAGCCATTCTTTTCTTTTCCTTGCAACTAATTTAAGATCTGCAACACTTGAGCATTTATCTGAATTTTTCCTCTCATCAGCCTCTCATTGTCTGTCTTGTAGCTCTGCACTTCTATTTTCAAGCTTCTTACAATTTCTATCAATGTTTCTTACTCCCCTCGACCCTTGCGTCCGTTGGATTTTGTCTTTGCATTTCCAACTCTGGTATTCTGGCCTTCAATCTCTTTATCATAGCTGGAGGCTCCCTCACCTTCTTCCATTTCTTCAATACTCATTTTGAGTTGATAAGTTTAAACTCCTTAATTCTACAAAATGTGCAAGTGACCATTTTGTCAGAGTTAAGCAAGTGATAAACAACCTTTGCCAAACAAAATGCTACAGGTCCTTCCAATTCATGAAGAACACACACACACACACACACACACACATCATATAAAACATTTGTGTTATCCTTTGATCGATACATAATTCAATTATGCTCAGGCGCTTCTTTCAAACTACCTTCCCAAGTGACCACGACTCAAAACTGTGGGCTAAATCCTTCCTTAGCGCTTTTCTGTCTTGAAAATAACAATTCGGCCATTAGCCCTTCTTCCCTCAGCTCTCAACTACATATGACCACTATCATGACCCTACGCTTAGCTAAAAAATCACTTATCCAGAGCTTCGAGACTTCAGGATTTAGGGGTTTCACCCTCATCATACTACATTCCCTCCAAATTTTGAATTGGAAAACTCCCAGAGAGGATCTTCAAAGTATCACTACTTCGGTGCTCCGAATCTTCGGACTTTGGAGGTTCTTACCACATCACACCTGAAAATTCCTGAACCTACGAACTTCCAGAGTCTCGTCATTGACTATGTACCAGGGGGTGATACGTGGCGAAACCATGGAGATGACACGTGGCACATTCTATGGGTGACACATGTCAATTTCTAACTGAAAAAAATCATTTGTGAACAATATAAAATAGGATGACATGTGGCATGTATCCCGCATGTCACATCACCCAAGGTGACGTCGACAGATTGCGTCACCTCAACTTTCTAGGCCTTTGGGGTTCTGGGATTTGGAGGATTTTCCTAGCATCACATTACAATTCTTCCAAACTTCTGAAGCGGTGAACCCTCGAAGGGTTCAAGGATCAACGATCTAGGTTTACTTATGAGATCTACGGTCATGAGGAGCTCCGGGACTCCGGGCTTCAAAGAATTTTTCAACACAACACAACATTTCCCCCGAACGCTGAATTCTTGACAGGACTATGTCATTCTAGGTGACGTCATCATACCGTGTCACTCCGGTGCTCCGGTCTTCGAGACTCCGGAGGATCTCCCACCAGAACAATTCGAAACTCCCAAAATTTCGAATTCCTGATCCAATTTACGTCACTTCGGCACTCTGAAATATTTAACAGCTTCTTCATTCAATCCCTCCGAAAGCTGAATTCCCAAACCTCTTAAATTTTAGGGCTCCATGTAGTACAACTGTCATTGTATAATATGGTGACACGTGGCCCCCACATGTTAGACTGTTATTGGTCCAACATGGCCATCAAACGTACGATTCTAACTGACACGTGGCATGACTAGGGAGGTCCATGTCACCCTTGGTGACATCATCATGCCATGTCATACAACGTGCTTTGATGCTTCATATCTCCGGGCTTCGACGAATTTCGGTGTTGAACACCACCACACCCTCGGATTGCCAAACGTTGAAAATATGAACACTTGCGAATCTGCGAACACGTGTCCTCAAACACGAATGGTCCATATTTGCTCCGGAGTTCGGGACTTCAGAAGATTTTCTTCCTGGTAGCTTAATGGCTTACTTCTCCTGGAGTGACGAATCTCCAAATTGTTGTGAGATCTACGATTCACACTTGCTCACACGTAGATCAGATGGCTAGAGTCTGATCTTCTCCACTTTTCTTCTCCTCCTGATCTACACTTGATCCAATGACCCAGACCTATCCTTGGTCAAATCCAATGGTCTGGTACTCCTCCCAATCATCTATGACGTAGATTCACTCCGAGACTTGATAACTTTAGGGCTTTGGGATTTTTTTATGACAATGAACTTAAAACTGCCAAAGCAACGAAATCCAAAGGACTTGAGGGTTTAACCTTTGAGCTCTTTTCCTAGATCTAAGAGTTGTGAAGGATTTAGACCCTTCCCAAATAGATCCTATGGCCATCACAATTTCCCAAACCACTAAACCTCTTGATCTTTCAAACACAGTTAATGTGTGCTCTCAATGCCTTCTGGCACTCTGCAATTTAATTTCTCTGTGAAAATTTTGCTTCAATCCCAATTTACACGACCCATCCAGGCTTAGTATTGGAACTGGGCTCTGATACCAAACTGTAACATACCCAACCACCCACATGCCAGGCATGCTAACCAAAATTCCCTTATCTGGACTAATTCAACCCCTGCTCTAACTTTAAATAACAGGGAAATGGATGAAAGAATCTCATGCATTGATCAAGATGCATGCTAAACATAAAAGCAATGAATCATACAACATGCACAACAATAACCAACAAGCATGCATACTCTAAACATATCGAATTCAACAATAATTAAATACACAACGAAGATAATCCATACACAGGTAAATAATATCATAACAGAGAGCACTTATCTTTTATAGAGGAGAACCACCGACTGGCTGCAAACCAAGGAGGTTCCACCCAACCGTAGACATTGTTGTTCCAAGTCTCAACAACAATGTCACCCCCGAGCCAGGGCTATGAATCCACAAGGATGGTTCCAGAGTGTCACTCGGATTCCCAAACCAGTCAACACTCAAGCTCTCATAAGATTCCCAACACCCACAACAATCCAAGTACCCAACTCTCTTCTACCTAGCCTGCACAACCCAAGAGAATGGACCCCCACCCTTCTCTGCCACGTAGTCCCTTAGGAATTCCTTCTCCTTCCAGGCCTCCAGTGCAGCTGGTCCAGAATCTCCATGTCGAGACTCTCAGGACTCGCAGATGTGAGCAAAGTTGAACACAAGCCAAAACATTTCAGATATGCATGCCTCGTTCACAGCTAGATTTCACCAGCAATCTCTATAGCTAACAAAACCGTAGTTGTTCTTCAATAGTCCGATTTCCTTTCCCACGCCAAACGCGAATGAGGAAGACGAGTGCGATGAAAGAGTGAATGGAGTGAAGTCTCCACGAGAGGTGTGAAACAATGAAAAATCGGGTGAATGAATGTGTGAGGGAAGAGTGAAGCAACCAACGACAGAAAGAGGACGAGAAATGGGAGTGAGAACGAATGAAATGACCAACGAATGAGAGAATCAACGAACGTGAGAACACCCCCAACAGACCAGGGATGACTTTTTGTAATTCGTGGGGATCAAGAACTTCTTGGATCCCCCCCAAGAAGCTCACGTAACTGTTATTCTCCATTAAGAAAAAATGGAGAATAAAATATAAAATAAAATGCTTAGCCCCTCAAACCCCCTCTCTTGTGGAATCATAACCCCCTATAACTCTTGTCCTTGTCCGTCTAGCAACCAACGAGGTATTTATTATTAATAATGATCAAAACATTACATTTCTTGGGCATACTAGTCAAATACCAACTCCATGACCAATTCATTACACATCTCACTTATAGTGGGATGTATAAAGTACCTATTGAATGAATACACTTTTTTTTTCTTTCAATTACTTTATATGTATATGTATATTTATGTATTTGATATAAGTGGACATTAAAATATTTATGGTTCACATTGAAATATATTTTTTTAATTATTTATTTTGTTTAAATAACACGTGTCAAATCTATGTTGGGCAAGGAAGGAATTACACATCTCCCTCATAGTGGGTTGTAACTAGCAAAGATCCATCTTAACTCATCTATCATGTGTCTGAAGAGAACAAATCTCTTAAAGTAAAAACCTTTCCACCTTGAAGAACTTAATCCTTCTCCATAAATTAGTAGTTAAGATGGATCTACCCCAATAATATAATTTATTCATATTTATTGATAAATCTCAATTTCTCTCAATTTATATAAAGCGTATATAACTTTTAATTTCAAATTCAAATGGCATTTACAATTTTGTTTAGAAAATAAAAAATTGAATGTAAAATTTTGTTCATATTTAATTCCTATTTCATTTAGATTTCAACTCATATCACTCCTATATGAGGATACATGCCAAATTAATGTATATTTTAGTTATATTTCAATTCATATATATGAGGATACATACCAAATTAAGTTTATATATATTTTTAATAATTACATATATAGCTATAGCATTACATACCAAATTAAGTTTATATAATTTTTTAATAATTACATATATAGCTATAGCATTACATATATAGTAGGGAGTGAAATATATAGTAAATAATTAAAATGTTTTAATTATAATATATTTTACTTTTAAGTGTTATACATAATTGATATTTTAATATTTTGATTAAGATAAATATTGAAATATTTTATTTAATATTTTTTATAAATATTATATATTAAATTTATGTTAAACATTAATGATATTATACAACTGTATCAAAATGTAAAAAAAACTAATATCCACTATATTTATTTATTTATTTTTAATTACTTATATAACATATTACTAATAATATGTTATAACATATATGATATACATTGAAATATTTTTTTTTTCATTAATATTTTTTATTGTAATGTGTAAACTTCAAATTTAACATAAAATAAACTACCCATTTCCCTGTGTAAAGAAAAACACTACACAATAAAACTGAAACAAATTAGAAATTTGGTTCACTGTTGAAGTTAAAAAAAATGAGTTCAAAATTTTTGTTTGTTGGGCCTTGGCTCTGGTACACTTTTCACTGCTTATTGATGTTTCTGCTACTATTAAAAAAATCCGGTCCAGACCGGATAAAAAGACATTGGAAGGGGACGTTCTTGCTGGTGGCCAAACACTTTTCACTGCTGATTGGCGTTGCTGCTACTTTCAAAAACAGGTATATATATTATCTACATGCTATTTCGTTTTTCAAAAAGTGATATAGGTAGTTACATTAAAAAAAAATTGTGATGGATCGAATTTTTTTTTTTTTTATTATATTCAAAGAGAAAATATTTTATTTTATTATATTTAATGAGTATGTGTAAAATCTGTGGAATGATCATCTTGTAAAATGTAAAAGGAAAGTAATTCATTCCAATTCCAATCTAGTTTTCTAACGCTGTATATCTTACACTGCATATAAAACTAGCACAGCTGCAAACTTGTGGCTGGTGAGCGTCCCAAATTTATATAACCATAAAATGAAATAAAATGAAAGGCANGGCACGTTTCATATGGTCCAAAAAATGAAACACTGTCATAAAATGAAACTTTAATCTTTGTTAATCACTCAGACGTGGTAATCAGCTAGCCATCATAGTAAATTTTAAATATGATCAAGTAAAAGTAAAAAAATAAACATGTAAACAGATGCCTTTATAATAGTGAGGAAGTTAGTGGTTGAAATCACAACCATTGATTTATTGGGACGACTAAGAATATTCCATCAATATTTAATCTTGTCTATACAAAACTGATTAAGCACTAAAAACCTATTAAATGTGCCCATTGTCAATAGGTATACGCCTTTCAACTTAATAAATACATATATCAATATGCTATGTGTTTAGCAAAAAATTACATAAGTGGTTACATAAAAAGTAAAGTTGTAATTAATGTTCAATCATTATAAAAAAATATATATAAAAATAAAATAAAATAAATATTACATTCAAGGAGCATGTGTAAAATCTGTAAAATGGAAGCATCCCACTTTCCAATCCCAATTCAGCTTTTAAAAGGGCATATGCTATAATGTTCATATCCCTATCTCACACAAAAATATATGTGAGAAAGTTGTCATTTGTATATCATCATAAAGGGACTTTCAAGTGAAATTTCTGAGTTTTGTTTCCTTTCTAATCTGACCAATAGAAAGACACCAAAATTTTGAATTTGTTGGAGTTTACATATAAATTTAAGAGTCCATACTTATCTTAAAGTATTGAAATCTTGATAAATTTTACTAATTCATAAAATGTCAACCACAAAATGACCATGTTTTTGTAAAAATATTCAAGTTTCTCAGAATTTTATATAGTTTTTAGAAAATTTTGGTGAATTTTAAAGTACAATACTTTTATCCTATAGAATTTGGATGAATCATTGGATAAAAAAAATTGGTCAATCTTTTTTTGGAAAGATTTGTGGAAAATTAGCCCCTGAAATTTTCTGTGTGTTGAACCCTATGTTCTTGGACAGAGTGAAAATTTGAGTGCCATCACTTCACAAAAATTGTTATATTCCCCGACAATTCTCACTTTGAAGGAGAATGGTGAGTGGAGGAGATATATATAATTCCTCTTGCACCTCCTTTAGGGGATTTCCTTACAAAGCTCCATTAAAATATGCCCATGGAAGAACCTTGTTGATTACCTCTTCTCTGAGTTCATGTCTAGATTGTTTTTCCTCCATCTTGTTAGGAAATAGAACACTTCCATGCTAAACCTAACAGAAGAGAGGAAGGCATATTTAAGCTATAAAAGATATGACAAAGAAAATTCACAGTACACAAAGATTTTACCCTCAAAACTCAAATGAGAAAACCAACATTCCTTGAGCATCTTGCTCTCTTCTTGTCTTATTCATTCAAAATAAAAGGTTACATGCCTAACCTTGGTCTACACCTAAGACACAATCAAGATCATACCTTCTCGTTTTACACAAGAACAATCCAATAGCCAATTTAGCTTACATCTACATGAACAACAACCTCTAAAATGTTTTATCTAAAGATAGCCTCAAGATTAGCTTTTATAGCATTACAACATGCCTTATTTATAGGATTTACAGTAGGAAAAACCCTAAAGAAAGGTGCCCAAAAATGGTTGTAGATCCACACAGATCATTGGCTACAAAACCCGTGAATCTTGGGATTCTGTTACAGACGACTACCAAGTCGGATTACAAGTCGACTACTAGTCGACCTTCATTCAGCCTTGAGTCGGTTTCCATGCAACCTCTTGTCAATTGAACTCTTCGAATTTTTGTTGATTACTTCGACTTCGACTTTGTCTGGTCAATCCACCTCAACCTTCGACTTTCACTGCAAAGAATATAACAATCCAACATTCTCCCACTTGTTTTCTTCTTTGCTGAAACTGAGAGATTCCTGAACTCTCATTTACAAACCCATGGAAGCAATGCCCATTGCCTCTCTACACCAAGAGAACTTCATAACACTCACAGGCTTGGTCAAAGAGTTTGTTATGTTTTCCAACATGTCTACTTTCTCCAACAACATCTTATTTCTTTCCACCATGTCTCTTACGAAATGGTATTGTACATCAATATGCTTAGTCTTAGATTGATAAGTTGGGTTCTTTGCCAAAAATATTGCACTTTTATTGTCACAATTTATCTTCATATCTCTCTACTCAAGATCAATTCCTGAACACATCCATTGTAGCCATACTGCTTCTTTTCTTCCATGAGTGGCTTCCATGTATTCAACTTTTGTTGTTGACAAGGCTACGACCGCTTGTTGCTTACTCATACAGTTGATTGCTCCACTGAACATATTGAACACATATCCACTGGTCGACCTTCTTCAATACATATCTCCATCCCAATCGACGTCGACAAATCCATGTACATCTAATTCATTATCACCTCCAGGTTTTCCTTAGTAGCATATAGCATAATCTTTTGTGCCATACAAATATCTGAATACTCTCTTGACAGTTGTTGAGTGCTCCTTTCTAGGTGTCGACATGTATATGCTCAACACTCCCACTACACGAACAATGTTTTTTCAATTGCATACCATCGCATACATTTGACTAACAACAACACTTGCATAGGGGACATGTTCCATATCCTCTATTTCTTCCTGTGTCTTTGGACATTGTTCAACAGTTAGCCTTGCTCCCATAAGAATTGACACATTTATAGGTTTGCATTCCTACATGTTGAAACGTTTCAAAACTGTTTCAATATATTTCTTCTAGTTCAACAAGAGCTTCCTACCTGCTCGATCTCTCTTGATCTCCATTCCTAGAATGAATTTTTCTACACCGAGATCCTTCATGTCAAAATTGGAGGATAGTTGCTTCTTCACCTCCTTTATTGTGTTCATGTTTTTTCCAATCAACAAAATGTTTTCGACATACAAAGATACATATATGAAATTCCCACCTTCTTCTTTGGAATATATGTAATGATTATCTTTTCTTCTCACAAATATCAAAATAAGGATGTATGTGTCGAACTTTTGATACCACATCCTTGGTGACTACGTTAGACCATAAATGGGTCTTTTCAACTTGAATACCAAATATTTCTTTCCCTTTACTACAAATCCTGCAGGTTGTTTCATGTATATTTCTTCTTTCAGGTAGCCGTGTAGGAATGTTTTCTTCACATCCATATGTTCTATTTCCATATCAAATGTTGCAGCTAGAGACATTAGTACTCTAATTGAAGTTAATTTTGCAATAGGGGAAAAAATATCAACCAAGTCGACTCCTTCAACTTGGGAATCTCCTTTCACAATAGTTGAGCTTTGAATTTCTTGACTTGATCTACGACGTTCATA